>VZZY01025427.1:208849-276999 GCA_013400335.1 Eurystomus gularis | reverse complement strand
GGGCTCGGGGAGCCGGGGAGAGGGGGGACGGACACCCCGAAACCCGCCGGGGGAGGAGGGCACCGGGGCCGGACGCGGCCGGGGGCTCCCCTCCCGGGAGGGAGCGGCTCCCGCCGCCCACCCGCCGGGTTCTGAGGCGGGGTGCAGGGGCTTCTGCGGGGTGTCGTGGGTGTGATTGTCGGCTGGGAACGTGGAGAAGGTGGTGGCTGTTCGGTGAGGGGTCGGAAAAGCTGTGCGGGGGAACTGGTTTGATGTTTTCTCATAATGCGAGGAAGTGTTTAGCCTGGTTTCCATAGGGAGGGAAAAAAAAAAAGTCTCAGCGTGTCCTTAGGTCTATTTCTAGTGAGCTTTTATGGTATTACTGGTCAGAGGAAAGCTCAGACCCTCTTAAGTTCTCCTTTCAGTCTCTGGCTCGTTCCCAGGAACTGATGCAAACATATTACACGCTGGCGCTGCACTTCAGTTTACCTCCGAGTGCCCTGGTTCCAAAAGGTCATCCCAGTCCTGTGACCGAGCTTTCCATGGGCGCGTTAGCTGAGCATTGTGCCGCCTCTCATTCAAAGCTTCGAACAGCTTTCTGGAAGCTGAGCGTCCGTGCGTGTGCGTGTGGCCGTTCTGCCTTCGCGCCCTGGCATCCAGCTCCCGGGGACGCGCCGAGCGTCTCGTCAGCGGGATTCCTGCATCCATCGGGTCTGGCCATGGGCTCCGCCACACTCATCCTCCTCACCGCCCCAGAGCTGCTGGCACGCAGCTGGAGCCCCGGGCAGGAGCGCGTTCCCAAACACAAACATTGCCTTCATCTTCTCCAGTGGCTAATTAGGCTTCATAAGCATCCCTCTCCTTCTGAATAAACCAGAAGTAGGAGTAGACCCAAACAGGGTGCTTGAGGAAGGAGGCAAGAGGAAAGGTGGCCTTCCTGGAAGATTTCGGCACTTGCTGCTCGGCCGTCTCTGAGATCTTCACGTACCAGAAGGAGATATAATGGGATCGGGTTTATTGTGGCCAGACTCGAGAAAGGTGTCCACGGGGACGGGCTAGGAGCCCTGCTTTATAACCATAACAGGCAAACATGACAGGTTGCTCCACACTTAAGGATGGGCAGGTATATATTACACAGTGGGAGTCTAAAGGCAGCAAAATGTATCTTTTCTTCCGTAAATTCAGCACTTTTTCAGCCAGTAACGAAATTACTAGGACAGTCACTTAAGATGGTGTGTGTCTGTGCCGCTTGCAGGGGCAGAATAGCACTTGTGCAATGTGAACCTTGAAAATCCCAGATTCCATAACCTGATGGTGGCTTAATTTTTGACATCCAAGCAGCATTTCTTTGACAAGGCGTGGGCTTTGGGGTTTCGTTTGTTTGGTTTTCTTTTTAAGAAGCCACAGGATTAATTTCTTTCCAGGATCCTGCCTGAGGAACAGAGCAATTAGCTTTTCTGTGTCTCTCTACTTCTCTCTAGTATGTCGGTACAGTTACCAGTTACATCTTAGAGGTATATTAGTAGCAAGATTAATATTTCTTAAACACTTGGGAATATGTAAGGGGAGAAGGCTGTGGTTTATGAAGGAGCATCCCTAAGTGAGAAGGTTGCTTTACCTCCTTACGCTCTCAAGGCACACGACCATTCTATTCATCTGTGTCAAGAGCAAAGAGTGGTACAAAGCACGCCCTCAAAACTCACAGCAGCACGCTCACGTGCGGTGCAGGCTTACCTTTTGCTATTTGGTATATTTAAACCCGAGCAAGCAGAAAGGTGACTTCAGACAAAGCTTGCTGTTGGGAAAGGTCTAGTTCCAGGGGGAAGCCGCCTTGCTTCCCTGCTGGGGAGAAGTGGGAGTGAGAACTAAAGGCAGCATTGGCTTTTTCCAAAAAAGGGATGGCTGGGTTGACTTTTTTTTTCTCATGCTATACATGTGGCAGTGACAGGCTGCTCACGGACAACCGACTTACTGGGGTAGTTTCATCCGTCAAGCTAAGCTGCAAGCAGGGGGGAGATAGACGGCTTGTGTCTGTGGCCATTCAACCAGTAAAGAGCATCAGCTGAAAGCAGAGAGGGAAGGAAGTGAGGAGAGCAATGCCTGAACGCATGCTCCTGGCACGGGCTTCTCCGAGAGGACTGGGACATGAATTAATATTGGATAGGGGCTTCACTTCACCACATCACTTTCAAGCTATGTGGTTCCTGGATGTCTCTGTTAACAAAATGGGAAGAAACCTGGTTATTTTCCCACTTAGCAAGAGCTTGGAGGTCACTATTTTGTTCACTTAGCTTCCAGTGCTTGCTGCTCTCTGGCAGGGAGGTTGTTAAAGAAGTTTCTCAGTAAGAGATTTTTGAAATTAATCAGCAAGAGCATGCACTGACAGTTTTTTTTTTCCCCGCCAGTTTTGCACAGATTGTGTCACTGACTCCAAGATGTGCTTGCCCTTTTAGAAGGGAGAGAGAAAGAACTGGGCCAACAGTGAATTTAAAATCAAATGTAAAGTGTTTTGACAGCAGAAGCAATTTCACTCTGGGGGACTTCACAAGCTGTGGTGGCTCCACTTTGGATGTTCAACAGTGTAAATGAGAATTTAATTTCCTCCCTGTACCAAAGTTGCCAACAGCTCTGTTTCCCTCGCTGTCCTTTAGACGGTTTAGTTCTACCAGAGCAATGCAGGATGGAAGTCTGTGTGCAAAGGAGCCGGGCGGCTAGAGGAGGAATGGCAGAGTGGGCTTTGCTGGCTCCCCAGGAGAGGGCTGGGAGGAGAGCGGCAGTGGGAGCCAACCCTGGATGCAATAAAGCGGAACATATTCTATCTCTCTGCCTAATGTCAGGAATGGCTTAGCTAAGGCTTGGCAGCCAGCTGACTTTGAGCCCCATGACTGTCCTTCCCTCCGTACCCCAAATCAAAGCAGAAATGGTGTCGTTTCCTGGCCACAGCTGCTCAGCAGCTTTATTTCTGCCCCTTGGAGGAAACACTGCTCTTGCCCTTGTTTACTCACACCCAGGTGGGCAGCATGGCTGGGCTAGGGCTGCCTCGCTCCTGTCCTGTCCCATCCCACAAAGCTGATGCTCTGGCTGTGGCTCCAGGCAGGTGTTTCAAGAGGAAAGAAGGCAGTGGCTACTGAGTAATCCTCTCCAGGAGCTGGTTTTACCCTCATCTGTAACCTAGAGACACCTGCCACACCAAAACCTGGTCAAGCATCCTCCTGTGGGCGAGCACTGCCTGTTTGCTTCCTGGAGCACCTTGAGCTCTTGTTTTACTGCAAGTGAGCAGCAGTTTTATCTCAGTTGTCATAGAGCCAGAGAATACTGTGGGTTGTAAGGGACTTTTAAAAGTCATCTAGTCCTACAGTGAGCAGGGACATCTTTAACTGGACCAGGTTGCTCAGAGCTCTGTTCAACCTGGCGTTTCCAGGGATGGGGCATCTACCACCTCTCTGGGCAACCTCTTCCAGTGTTTCACCATCCTCATTGTAAAAAGTTTCTTTCTCATAGCTAGTCTAAATCTCCCCTCTTTTAGTTTAAAACCATTACCCTTTGGCCTGTTTCTACAGGTCTGCATCCAGAGGATTTGGATTCAACCTCCTCACTTTTGGCTCTCCAACTCTAGCTTTGAAGTATCTTTGCTGCTGGGTCTGGTACTGTTGGGAAGAAAGAGGATCCCCCCTTCCCCAACCATGTTCAAGTTAATTAGGAAGCAGCAGTGAGCCTCTGGCTGTATCCCAACCGTGATCAAAAGGCAGATCCCAGTACGTGCTGCCACACTCACTGGAAGGTGTGGAGAAGAGTCGGTTCCTTGGTGTTCTTGAATTGCTTTTTGGGAGCCACAAGCACCTTGCCTTAGTCTTTGCATCCAGGCTTGGCACCTGATGGCCTCAATAAGAAGCGAGTCCTCCAAGCGTGACGCAAGAACTAGTTCTTTTTTTTCCTAAAGTTATCTTTTTCTGCTGTGTTTTTATGTTACAAGGGTATCCTGTAATTTTTACTCCCCAGCCAGCACAAAAGAAACGACAGATTAGCACAGAAGTATGTGAGCATCTTTCTTCTTTTCAATGGGAGGAACAAATTGAAGCTGACAGTTCCCTGGAACCAGCGCAACACATGAAGTAGTCACAATAATACATTTTATCTTCCAGTCCTTTTAAAGCATCAGAAGATCTCCGGTCTCTGATGCCTCCAGTAAGCTGACCTTGGCTGGCAGAGCCAGCCACCTCATTACTGCTGTCCCACTGCTCACAGCCAGCCCTCTCTCCTGGCCCTCAAACAGCCCGATTAGCTGCAGCAGCTAGAGCTTCCCAGGTCAGGCAGCCTGCTGGTAACTCTTCAGTGACACCCGCTCAGTTTCAAGTAATCCCTTCTGCAGGAAACCATTTATTTGCTTTTAATTTAAAAAAAAAAAAAATTAGCTGTAACACCCAGAGATTTGTCAGGCTTGATTTTGTCCTGAAAACATCACCAACAGGAAAACTTCAAGCCATCCATCAACTCCAAAAAGCAGTTGCAGCAGAGAAAAATCTATCTAGTCATCACGGCGGTTTTAGTTTGTGCCTTCACCTCTACCAAAGACCAGACTAGACCTACCCTATCTATTACTATTTAAGCCTTTCTGTTTGAGATGATCAAAGGAAGGAACTCATTTACAGTGAAATCTGTTGGAGACAGGCAAATAAGCACCTGCAAATAGCTGCGGGATGTTCGGATGTTCGCGTTTCAACAGATAGGGCAGAGTTGAGCACCACAGCTTCCTTTCTTCTGCCAAATTATAATATCACTGTCTGAGCAGCCAAAACAGATTGATTTGCCCCTCAATGAGGCGTCTTTCTTCTTTGTTGAATTTATCTTGCATCTGCTAGAAGACTGAGGCAAAACAGAGGAGAAAAATATTATTTGTAGTGAAGATGCCCCTTGAAGGTGCCTCAGAAGTCTTGGGAAGTGGGGCTTGTGCTTGGGGCTGAGATGGTGGCACTGGTTGGTGGTACTGCCTCAGACAGGTAGGTCAGGCGGTCAGTGTAGCTCTGTATTCGAAGTCTGATGGGCATTTTCTAATCATATAACATGAGGGAAAGGGCCTTTTCCATAATTAAGCAACTCAACATCCTCTGTTGGTGTTTAATTTAAAAATGCTTGGTTTTACAACTTTCATTGTGGTTATATGTTACAGCCTTGTACAATAACATCCCTGCAAGTGGTCTTTGGCCAGGGAGTCTCCCCGGTAATGGAGACAACTTTTCCTCCGTTAATCCCTGCAAGGATTGATTGCTGGATTATGGTAGCAACAGCTATCCCTGTGCACTTTCCTGACCACACAGGCACGTCTGTGGGTGATGATGCTGTTGGAAAAATGCCGCTGCTCAATTAAGTGTATAATGTGTCAAGTCCTGCATGGCCGACTGCCCTTTCCTTGTCTTGTTCAGCACATCCGCAAAGTAACGTTTTGTTAGTTCAAAGAAGGACTTGGGTTTTCACACAGAGATGATTGCGGGATAGGAAGCAATTGGCTGTGAGGTGCTCTTTGAACCATGAGGCTTTTTCCTGAATTCAGTGTAACATTCACAGGCTGCATCTGCTTGGATATACACAAAATCTTATGAATAAGAATAGACATCGACTAAACAGAGATGAATGTTTAGTTTATTAGATGTTCAGATTAATAAAGCCAAGAGCTGGAAATGCTCACTCAGTCATCTGTGCTACACAAAACCAAACCAAAGCCATATTAAAAATGCCAAGACTTCAGCTGAGGCTGGAAAATAATCGGCTTTAAATTCTGCCTGCATGTACTAAGGTTTTGATTTCTTTGAAATCAGAGGGAGATGTTGCCATCATCTCCCCAGATAGCAGCTGGACTACAAAGCCACATTTCCATGCACGCAGGTGCTGGACTGGAAGTGCTTGCAATATATTCGATTTCCATGCCCTGTGCTGAAAGCAGAAGCTCCCTGGAGGTTAGATGGCTTTTCATCTGCAGTTATCCAGTATGGGGTTGCTTTTTCCCCATTCTTCCCTGGCTCTACCCTTAAAAAGAAAATAATCCTCCTTCTTCCTGGTAGAGAAGGTGGCACCTAACAGCTTCTGGTGGATCCAGCCTAACAGCTCCTATGTGAGCATAAGATAAACACTGTATGCATGATTTCTCCAGCCACTGTATTTCTTGTGGGCACGGTGTGCTGCCACCAGATGAGGAAGACAATTGCTTCCATTGCCAAAGGATAAAATAGTTTTCCATCATCATATAAAACCATTATATCCTCCTTTTCCTATACCCAGAATGACGGTCCATTTCTATGACGTGAACTGGAAAATGCAGAAATCTCAACAGAGAAGGAAAGGAGACAAAAGTGGGAGGGCAGGGGAGGACAAGCTACGGGGTCATTGTTATAAGCTTGTCATTAGCCTGTGATGGCCCCGGTGGGTTTTCTTTTTAAATGGCAGGCTGTGGAAAGCAGGGCTGTGCCGAGATGCGTGCTGCCTTAATTTGTGCAATGAAAAGTTACACAAGATAATTGCCTTGTAGTTCAGCAACAATAAATGCTGTCAGATCTGCTCAATCCACGCTTGGTCTCTGTGTCTAAAAGGCTCAAATGGAAATTAATCCTATAGCGTGGCTGGAGCGTATGACATTTTAAACTCAATATTTCTATTTTAATGTTCACTACAGGTTAAATTTACCAATTAAACCTTACTAGATATATTTAAGGGCTTCATCAGGTTTGCCTTGGCTATGTCTGTGACAGTAAACTATGGGCACTGGGATTGTTCTCAGGCAGTAATGGAACAGGCACAGACCAGCCTGTATCTCCGGCACTAAACTCCCCTGTTCTCCAGAAGAGGCAAGCACATGAAGACTGCTCTGGGAACGGTCCTTGGCCCATGCCACTTCCTGAACCATGCCCAGTAGTTGTGTGGGAGAGAGCTAACTGACCCAAGCCAAATCTACACCAGTGATTGCTCAGACAGTGTAATCTTGCCCCAAGGAGCAGAAACCCCTTGCATTTTCAAGAGGGAACAGCTTTTCCATGCTGAGAAACTTAGAATCATAGAGCAGTTCAGATTGCAGGGTGCCTTTAAAGGTCATGTAGTCCAACCCCCCTGCAGTGAGCAGGGATATCTTCAACTAGATCAGGTTGTTCACAGCTCCATCCAACCTGACCTGGAATGTTTCCAGGGATGAGGCATCGACCGCCCCCCTGGGCAACATGTTTCAGTGTTTCACTACCATCATTGTAAAAAAGTTTATTCTGTATAGCTAGTCTATATCTACTCTTTTTTAGTTTAAAACCATTACCACTTGTCCTATTCCAACAGGCCCTACTAAAATGTTTGACCCCATCTTTCTTATAAGCCCCCCTCTAAGTACAGAAAGGCTGCAATAAAGTCTGCCTGGAGCATTCTCTTCTCCAGGCTGAACAACCCCAACTATCTCAGCCTTTATTCATAGGAGCAGTGCTCCAGCCCTCTGATCATTTTTGTGTCACTCTCTGGACCCAACAGGTCCATGTCTTTCCTGTGCTGAGGACTCCAGAGCTGGATGCAGTATTCCAAGACGAGTCTCACCAGAGTGGTCTTGAGGGGCAGAATCACCTCCCTTCTCCTGCTGGCTACAATTCTTTTGATGCAGCCCAGGATACGGTTGTCTTTCTGGGCTATGAACACATTGCTGGCCTAGCTTCTGAAATGAAATGTGGTTTCAGAAAGCAGCAGCAAGGAGTGTAGTGCTCCATAAAATTCTAGATATTTTATCAAGTGGTTCCTGTAAACACTTGTGTGTCTACCAAGCTCTCCTGCTTTTTTGTGCTGCTGAGCTGCAACTGCTCAGTGCAAAACAGCAGTGTGGGACAGGGAGCTGGGACACGTGTGCCTTCTGGCAGTCTGCGCCTAGTAATCACTTGTCATGGGATGTCTTCTCAAGTACCAGCATCTTTAACACAAGCTTTTCCAAGAGAGACTCTCTACCTAGCAGACTCCCACCTTACCCCTTTATCCTGCTTCAGATCTCTTTCAGCTGCCTTTTACAGCTTCTTTAGTAATCCTGGCTAGAAAAGATGGTAGTGGTTTGGGGGAAATTTAGGTGGTTTGGTGGTATTAGATAATGCTCTATTGTCTCCTATACCTTTGAGGATTTTTAAAGATTAAAGTACTTCATCCAGAAGAATAATAACCTCTGCCATAACTAAAGTTCTAAAACTCATATATGTAAGATCTTCTCTAGCACAAGATTCAAGTTTTGAATCTAAATGAACTGAAGCTAAGAGACAAGAGAGTTACATCAGAGCACACAGCCTGTCTTGGCTGTGCGTGGTCAGTGTTCCAGCTACTCAATGTACTAGCTATAGCCTAATATAAATGAAGTTTCGGGACTTTTATGGCAGTGCTCTTGAAATGGCCACACTTGTGAGGTGTCAAAAAGATTAAATAAATCCATTGCTGCTGCAGTGCTCATATCTGGGACAAGAACATCCAGCTTTAAAGATCTTCTGCACTAAAACATGTAGCATGCATCTTCAACAGTATTTTAGGGAGAAATGTGCCATTAAGACACCTCTTGAAATAGAATGATCATATAAACATCCAAGGCGTTTTAAGTCACCCTAATCCCACGTATTTAAAGAGGAGCAGCAAAGCGTTTTGTATCTCATTAGCGACTGAAAGGATTTGACAACCATGATGTTTTACTTTCCTTTAAGGGATGAAAAGCTTGTCTTACTTGTTTAATTTAGCTCGCTCTGCTTATATTAGAGCATACCTGGAGAGGATACTGAGTACAGCTACAGTTTGTCTGTCTTGGCTGAAGCAAAACAAATACTCTCTAGAGCAGCCCACTGGTTGCCTAAACCATCCTGCATGTGTTTACCTGATGCATTTACTTTCCTGCAGATGCAAAGAGGTAGTAGCCTTGCCTTGTTGTCCTTGCCCGTGCTGCTGATGTTGAGACTGCATTAAATGAGGGCTGTAAACAGCAGAAATACTGGTGCAAAGCACTAAAAGAAAGCAGCATTGTTAAAGATGATTTTAGGTTAAACACTACTAGGTCACTGCTTTTCTTTCCTGCCAGTGAGAAGGTTTTTAAGTTCTTAGTCTGAGAAAGTGAAGCCACTCTGCTGCTGACTCTTGACACACAATTTTAGGTCACTGCTCAGAGTCATCATGGATTTTGCCAAAAGACTCCCACCAGAGTTGCATTTGTTGACATCAGGGCTGCCTTATCCCTCTTGTTCTCAGATCTTACTCGTGGCCTCATCCAAATGTTACTGTTGGTCAGTAGGGGACAAGGAAGACCAGCAGCATCACTCGTGGTTACCTAGGCCTCCCCTCCCGCTAATGCTTGCAGAAGTTGAGAATAGGCTGATCACTTTTTGTGATCTGAGAAACTGAAATTCCACCCAACATGTGTGCGGTCGGCTGGGCAGTGTTGAGCAGAGTATGCTGAAAGAGGTAGAGAAGTAGCGAGGCTGCTGCTAGACAGATTCCCACAGCCTGTTCGCATCCTGCTAGTAAGACTAGGATGCTAGTCTTACTACTACTCACAGGATCGCTCCTTGTAGTGGGCCTCCTAGTACAGGGATAGGTAAACAGAGCAGCACAAAGCCTTCCACCTCTCCTACTGCGTAGCGCTGCTGGCATGATGGCGTGATTCATTGTGTGCGCAGGTCAATCGCAATGAGCAGCTGTTAGGGCTTTGGTGCAAGGTGGGTTTAAATCACGAGAAGATTGTTCTCGGTTGATTTTCAGAAATGCTTTTCTTTTAGATTATTTGCTGCCACTTGAATGGCAGAGGGGCTTTGTTTTTAATTAAATCTTTCATTTCCATGAAGAATAATCAATGATGAGTGGGATTGGAGCTGACTTCTAATCAAAGATAATTCTGCATAGCAGGGTGGGTTTGAAGTGAATGAACGTCAAGTCTAATTAGACGGCGGGACTCTGATCCCTCAGCCACGCTCACACGTACTGTCACAGACTGAATTTTGCTTATCTACACTACTGCCAGCTGGGTATGATTGCTCCGTGTTCGCAGTGCTGCGAGGGAGCAGCACCAGGGAGGGCATCGCCTGGGCTCCTGCGCACGCTCGCTCCAGCTGCCAGCGCGGAGCAAACATTGGCACTGAAAAAAGGAGGTCAGCCACCATGAACCCATCTGTCGTGCGCAGGAGCCCTTTAGGAGCAAATTTATTTTCCTTGGGTTTATTACAGTGAAATAACTCATTTGCGTTTCCCTCCTTATGTTTTTGGCACATGCTGTACCAAGGGTGAAGAGCGGTGCTGTAGGTGTTTCTCTGGGGAGGGGTTAACCAGAGGAAAGGGCAGTTTGCGGCTCTCCAGTAAGGAAAACCACATTTCGGGCACGTACCGAGAGCTCTGGTAGAAGATTAGCTACAAAAAGGGCAGGAAGAAAGCTAGTTGTGGTGCTGCTTTTACCTTAGCCACTGCCAATCATTATTTCTGTGCTAGTGAGGTAATGAGAGTTAGAGCCAAAGGCATGTTTACAGTAAAAATAAAAGGTGAAGTTAGAAGTTCCACACTGACTTCAGCACCTAGACTGGTGTGAAAGAAGACTGATGCTTAATGAATTTACAGAGCTATATTGCGGTGGGAGCATCAGGTGTTGGGTCCTATACATTTACAGCTACATATTCTTTGCCATTTTGCTGTTCCCCTGGATTGTTAGCTGTTTTCTTGCTATTACTGTTGCTTTTTGGTTTATGTACCATCCAGTTTGGGTAGGAGGAGCAGAACAAACAGCATGAGCCATTCCAGATGGCAGAGAGTTTGTGTTTCTGCTCAGGGTGTCTAGTGATGAGCTAGCGAATACTGTAGCATTTGAGTTGAAAATGTCCTTACATACAACATTAAAAATGTTCTTACGGAAATGAGCCCGTAAAGTACAAGTCTTGCTATTAGTATCAAGTCTTAGGAAAAATATCGTTTGAAACAAAAGCTAAAATTTGGTACCAAAATACGCAAAGCTGACATTTTCATTTATTAGAAACAGGCAATGGTGCCTTGTGCTCACTCGCAGGGATTTCTGCGTGACAAAGTAAAGCTCCCAGCTCCAGGCTTAAGTAGAGCTCTGAAAGATGCATGAGTTACATAAACACTTCTTTGTGCATTGTAAAAACTAAATCCACCCAAACTGAAGGTATCGAAATACAACGAATAAAAGAAAGAATCACTGCAGGCGTCACTGACGCAGATAAAGCCGTCAGTGAAAAGTGAACACAAGCCTTCAGAGAGATCCTGCTGAATAGCTGGTGATGAGGCTTGGATGTCCATGGTGGGTGAAGAGACCCATCTCAGCCAGGATGAGCTGTGGTGGATTAAACTAAGATTCTTGTTGCTGCAAAGAGGTGGGGCAGAAGTTTGCATCCTTGGGCTGGAACAGGAATATGTGTCTACCAATGGCTTTGATGCCCACCAGATGTGACCCAGGTGCTTCCACCTCTCCCATATGAAGGAGAGGGAGCTGTCTTGGCTATAACTGCTTCTCTGTGCAATACTGCTCTCCACAGCCATGCTAGTACGCCCACGTGGCTCTTTTTCTCTACGCTAAAATTAACGTTTGAAGCTCACAGATCTGCTGGCCTTTCACAGGCTGATGTAGGCTTGGGAAGTGTGCTTGTCAGTATAGCCAGATGCTGCTATTTAGGAGTATCTCATAGCCTTGGACTTTGGTGGAACAAATGCACAGGATTTTGTTTTGGCAACCAAGAACAGTTCTTCAGATGGAGCTCACATGTCTGTACAAGTCTAGCCAGTGCTACCCTGCATAAGGACGGACCAGCCCAGTCACTGGGAGGATAAAATTGCCACGAAAGTAATAATTCATGTAATCCAATGGCCAACAGAAGACACCCTTCTACAAGGGCTTCTAGGAGATCCCATCCCACAGAAAGGCTCCTGACACATCCAGCAATTATAAGCCTGTTCACTAATGCCTAAGAGTTTTTGTCCTAAAAGTCTAAAAACTCTTGTGCAATAATTAAATTTATTGTGAAAGTTTTTATAATACTCCTGAGTGCTCTTACCCATATATTACTGTCAAATTTTTATATTAAAAAACCATTCACAAGAATGTCTACATTCTCATCCAAGATGCATACTTCTGTGCCTTCTAGGAGTCTAGGGAACATGGAAACCATAAATTCCAGGTGGTTATTTGGGCTACTGGCCATGCTAGCCTCATATTGCCAGGGTAATTCAATTAAGTCAGAAGGAAGAATTTGGAAAATAAATATTAAAAATGACTAGACTTTAGGCTACAAAAGCAAGTGACACTGGCTGAAGGTGTACTGAATGAGCTTAGCATTGAACTGAGCCTGAGTAAGTTTGGAATGGAATCGTGCTCTTTATGAGTTTGAGTGCAAAGCAGAAAGAATTGGCTGGCAGGGAGGAGGACATGACTTCTAGGGTATCATCAGTTTCTTCCCTTACTGGTTTTATTCTTTTGGAGATGCACATTCTAAACTTGATCTTATTGCAGTTAAAAGTTTTTCCCTTTGTAAGGTGGCCAGCTCATCTGATAAGCAGAACATAGACCTTGACATAGATGAGAGAGGAACATAAAATTTTCTTCCATTATTCAAAAAGATACCAGTTCATTTGTTAGACATACCCGAGCTTTGCAGGTAAGAAATGTTCCTAGCATGCAAACCGAACCAGTTGACTTCTGTAGCCATCCTCGAATTGCTTTAGTGGACCCCCTCAGCTTGCCTTAATCTAAATAATTATCAGCAATTTTTAACAGACAGCCTGCAGAGCACAGATCAGCAGAAGGAACAACATGCAAACCATCTCTCTGTATAGGGATTGTAGCTCCTTAGATCCAGAATGGACCTTGAAATGCGTGTCACACAAAAAAGTAATACAGGAACAAAGGATTATCAAGGTTTCTTTCAGTCATTGAATCCTACCCCACATTCAATTTAATCAGGGATTATAAATAATCGCAGAGTGTCCTCAAAGCCTCTATTCCACAAGCCCTCAGCTGCAGACAGCTCTCTAACGCCCACGGGAAGCCCTAGACCCAGAGCCATAACTGTAGCGGCTACAAGGAGAGAACAGGAGGAATCAAGGGCACCATCACCACTGGTATGTTTATTGAAGCTTTACATGGTGACTAGCACATGGGGAGCAAAACTGACTTCGCCTCGTCATGTGGTGAACAAAAGGTATCTTCTCCAGATAGGTCATGGGGAAAAAGCAAACAAAAAGGGGCCGTGTGAAAGTCAGTCTGGATTTAGTAAATGAGTTTGTGACTGAATTTCACCTGTCTTAGAATGGATTGAAGTCCACGCTATTTATCAAATATTTTGGCATTGTGAGAGGTGGAGGTCCATGCTGAGGGTGATGAAGAGAGGGCAGCCCTGTGGAAGTGGTGGGCTCGATGGTCCCTTCCCCTCTCATTAGCTCTGGCTCAGCTGTTTCCCTGTTTCCAGACTGAAAGGAGAGCTGAGAGAGGGGACTTTCATTTCCCCAGGGACAGAGACATCGTCAATTATCTGCCATCCCCTGCTGCAAGCTGTCAGTGAATGGGGCAGAGAAAGAGGACTGATAGGATTTCACCTTATCCTTCAACTCACTGATGGGCTCATCATTCAACTGCCATGCACTTAGCAGGGGCAGTGCTAATTATATTAATTGGGCGCCTACACAGCGCACGCTTATATCAGCAGTAAGCAGACTGGTGTCTCATCTTTAAAATGAAATATCAGTGGCTCATTAGCTATATAGATTTTTAAAAATGTACTTATCACATCCACTGCTGAGGTGGAGCTCGCAAATCTCAAAAGCATTTAGTATCATTTTGGATGTGCAATATGCTTTATATTGAGAGAAAAATGTATACTGTGTCTAGAAGACAGTAGCATTATATCACATAACTATTAAATGCAGGCTTAGAAACTTGATCACTATGTTGGAGTAGCACCAAAATCCCCTTAGCAGTGTCCATCTGCAGGGGTGCTCGTCAGGGCAGCAAGAGGTCTGGGTAAGTCCTTCCAGGCTGAGCCTTATTGAAATTACACTGGTGACTACATCGATGCACATCATCAGAATAGAACCGTATTATTAAATTCAGAGGTGGGTTTATTTAGTTGATAGCACAGGGGCCTATGAGTGGTTTAAGAGACAGGAAAATAAATCCCTGTCTACAGAGTATATAGAACAATGTGACAAATACTCATCAGTCAAAGTGTATTTGCTAGATGTAGGTATCATAAATAACTCATTGCCGTGGTGCCCATATGCGACCACTGTCTATGTGAACTTGGGCTGAGGGGCTACTGCTGCTAGGTGCAGTTGGTGTGGTTTTGTGAGGTCAGTTGGAAGTATCTGAGATGTCAGCAATGTAAGTTTAAATCTTAAGGACAGATTGTGTTTGTACGTTAGAGTCAACCTCTAACCTGGCAAACTGAAAAGTAACTGAACAGGGAGATTTCACCAGTTCTGGATCTGTTACCTCCTTTGATCACAGTTTTCTTCTGTGCAGAAACTATACATTAAACCACCAAGATTATAATTAATATATACAGAGAGAGTGCAAGCCTATCTGGGCTCTGGGTTCTGACCTTTTTATGCAAAAAAACAAAGCAAAAGTAGCTCTGGGGAGGTCTTCAATTTGCATTTCACTTCTTCCACACTTCCTTCTGCTATCTTTAGGAAAGTCTTAGCTACTAAAGCATTGCAAAGCCATGAGCAAAATAAAGATTGTAAATAAGTCAATTCCTTTTCCAAAATTACTCATTTTTTAGGTTTCCCCAAAGGAAAAGAAAACCGAAACACGTGAAGTGTGTCTGCACACATGGACACAAAGATTTTGTTCAGAGTGAAAGCCATTTATCTTTCATTCACATTGTTACAGAAGATACTCATTGTGTGGAAGATGCTAGTATTTTGAGAGAGAGTTTTGAATCTAATGTAATTAGGGTTTTATAGCCCATGTGATCATGATTAGCACCTATCTTCAAGTTTGGTTTTATTATTCTTTTTTTTTTGAGGAATGGCTGATGTTTATGCAGTTAAATCTCTGACTGACAGTCAGTGTTGTTCAGCTTCTACCCTCATAGGTCTCCAGATGCTCTCGGGGGGGTATGTTAATCATCCTGTCAAACCATGCAAATGCTGAACACTTGCAAGGGATTTTCTGCTCCTTGGCACCCTGGACCCAACTTCTAATGCAAATCCTGGTATGCAAATGGAGCAGGCAGCACGCAGCCTTGCTGTCCTGAGGTTATTTGCAAAACCAAAGGAAATTATTGCACAGATCCCCAGAGTACTGTGATCGAGTGGTTTCTGCTTTGTCTCTCAGGAGCTAGTTCTCAGTGAGGTTTGAACTGTTAGACATCAGCTGGTGCGGGTAGATGCTGTACTGTCTCCAGGGCTGCGAGGTTTGACCTTGGAAGCTGCAAAGAGGCTTCTGCCAAGTGCCAGCTATCAGCAAGCCTGAGCAGAGCTCAGCCCTGCAGAGGTGTGCTGAGAACCTTAAGGAGCTAGGGCTGAGCGTAGGGCCAAATCTGGGCTCTTGTTGACTGAAGACTCAAGTATTTTCAGCTGTGGCTGGAACATGTTTATCCCTGTGCGAGTTACCAAACCTCATGCTTACTGTGGTTTCTCCTGTGAGGAGTGGCTGCTCCCGAGCCCCTCCTGCTCCCACTCTCTCCCTTTCTTCCATCTCTCCTGGCCACGGTTTTCTGCCCAGCATAGGTGCTCATGGCCCTGGTCTGACCAAGAGGAGCTTCTCTATCCCAAGGGTTTATCCAGCTATAGTTAAACTGGCTCGGCCCTGAGCTGCCTCCAGGCTCTGCCGGGAACATGAGTGGTGGAGCACAGTTTTATCTGCTGGCCACAACAGGAGAGAGAACTGGCCTTAATTGCAGCCCAGGTGGTATCTCCAGGGGCTCTCTGGTCACAGGGGCAGCCCTCGCTTCCGAAACAAAAAGATGTATGCTATTTCGGTTGTGCAATAGAGAAAACTTCACATTAGCAGCAGTGCTGGCAATGCTGGGGCTGGGAGAAGTATTTCTGGCAGAGCTCAGGCGTATTCCTGACAAAGCAGCTCCCTGGGCAATGCAGTCCTCTCCTTGGAGAAGCAGTAGCCGGAGTATTTGGCCATCTTAGCTCTACAAATTAAACATAATTGGATGGCGCACGTTTCCCCACGTGTTTGCTTTATCCAGTGAGTGTTTGCTCTGCAGGCACTGCGTAGCTCTGGTGCTTATCTTTAATAAATACGTCTGGTTGTGTGGGCTTGCACTGCAGCTCCCTGGCCTTCACAAGTGGCTGCTATTTGGGTGCTCAAGATCATTCCTCACCTATGGGGATGAGAGGATGGTTTAAACTCGCTGTCACTCCCTTGGCCCTGTAGGTCAGGGTTTCACAGAGCATCAGCTCTGTTGCCTGCCAGCAGCTCCAGCCCTTGCCCACCATCCTGCCTCAGAGCCAGACTCACCCTTCAGCCCAGCTGTTGGAGTGAAATGAACTGGGGATGTGGGGTGTGCTGGGTTCAGCTTTTAAAATAATGAAAAAAAAAAAAAAGAAGGAAAAAATCTTTTTCATTTTTTTGTCAGGTTATTTTTAAGCTGGCCTAGTTTCTCAATCCATTTCACAGTGCAACAGCGCTAGCAGCTGTGCTGGCACCCCGGGAAGGAAGGAGGTGTTGGGAGGATGGGTCCTGCAGGTCAGGGGAGCCAGTCCCTGGCAGCACCCGAGGACTAGTGCCCTCTTCTCCAGCATGCCCCCTCTCCTCCCACTCCCCACTCTGCCGTCTGGCCTCAGCTGGTTGTGACACTCCTCAGACGGCTTGGTGAGGTCATTCATCTCACCAGAGCAGCACAAAACCAAGGCAGCATGAGTCTGCTTAATTGTCTGCTGAGGGCAGTGAGTGCTGGGGTCCGGACATGGAAGCAAGAAGGAGAGGAAGAGGGAGATGTCCCCATGGCATCAAACCAGGACACCCTGTCTTCCCCCATGGCAGCAGCAAGCTGATGGAGCTGTGAACCATGGCACTTGTTTGCTATTTCTTTATGGGTGGATTAAAACCACTTCAATTTGGTGCAGATGCCAAGCTGGGCATTGGAAACGAGCACATACAGAACAAGTGTGTCCTGGAGTGCCGAGCCTCTGTGAACACATGAAATACAGAGCATACAGTGCCTGGAGCTTGTTTACTTGCCTCTTGTCTTGGTGGAGAGCATCCCTCTCACCACGGCATGCTGTGGCTGCGTGTACACCTGCCACGTCTTCCTTCTCAGCAACCAGGCGGGAACAGCCATGGGGAAAACAAGCAAGGATCAAAGGGGAGCTGCAGGACTTGATTAATGCTGAATGAACTCTCTTTTTGTTTATTTTATTAAATGTAATAACACTTTGCAGTGATAGTGAGTGCCCCCTAAGAGCTCTGCAAACTCCCAAGATAATCTCCAGGACACCCTGATGCAGCACAAGGGGGCACCAGGGCTGGGGGAGAAGCTTGCCAGGCATGGCAGAAATCGGGGATGGCACTGGGGTTAGCACGCTGAAGCATCTGGTTTCTAGTCCTATGTCCAGACCCTCTTTGTGTCTCTGGCATATTTTCAGTAGACTCTGGGCCATAAGTCAGAAGTGAAAATAGGACCATTTTATTTTTGAGGTGGGGTGACTTGGCAATGCAAACAGATTTGTGCCCTGCCTCATGGACTTTCATGGGGTTCTGTTACCCCTTACCATGTCTGATGGACACCAGGCAGACCTGGCCTCACCACCTGCTTCTTACCCTCCATTGTGACTGACCTGCTTTCTGTTGTTTTTCAGGAATATCTTCCAGGCTCCCTGAAATCATGTCAATAGGATCACATTCATTCTCTCCAGGAGGTCCTAATGGGATTATTAGAAGCCAGTCCTTCGCTGGCTTCAGCGGGCTTCAGGAGAGACGGTCCAGGCAAGTATCATACTCTTTAAGGGGAATTTCCAAATCAGGCCCTAGGGGAAGGTGAAGGTGGAAAGGGTGAAAGTGGAAAAAGAGGTGGGAGAGGACCACCTTCTCTCTGATTGCAGAGGAAAGTCTTCTAGGCTAAAATCTCTCTATATATTGTTTGTATAATTAAGCTGTTTCTTTCTGCCTTAGCTACCAAGTGCCTATTTGCCTCTCCATTAATGCAGGGCTTCCTCGCATGCCTCAGAGCTGTGAGAGAATTTTGGAGCATCATTTTAATGTATTAACTTATGCAGTGATCTTTTCAACATGTGAAATGTGCAGGAACGAGATACACTTCCCACCGCCCCCAGTTTAAGACTGTTGCTACCCAAAAGACCGTTCTCTCATTGCTATGCTGCTGTGGATTCAAAACAACTCCCTTTCCCTTGCAGGGCTGTCTTCAGGTCCTGCTGGAAACAGGGCAGAGCTTGGCTGTAGAGCCTCTCCTTGCACCGCCCTTTAGCTAAACAGAGCTTAGGGCTTTGAGTCAGGCACTTACCAAGTCATCCACCTTCTGATGCTCCCAAATGCTACTTCACAATTAATTCTAACTTGTGTAAAGTCTCTGAGTGCCAGACCATTAGAGGAGGAACAGCAGGCAATGGGTCACCTCTCATCATCAGCTCAAGTCAGTGACGGTTGTTGGATGCTGACCTACCCTCAGCAGAGCCACCAAAGCAGCATCTATATGAGCATGACTGTCCTCCCTTTGCCATATAGAGCCAGCCGTAGTTAATGCTCAGGATCAGCAGTGTGATGGTTGGCAGAGTCTTAACTGAGCCCCAGTCTTCCTTAGGAGCCCCAAGGCTTTACGCCTGATATTATCTGGGTTCTCCTTTGTTTTTAGCACCTGGATGTAGCTCAGCCCTTTTATGGCTGTGGCTGAGCAACGTGAGGCAGGACAGGCATGGTGTGAGACAGAGAGATGTCTGATGAGCCTCAGACTCAGCCTGCCGTTTCCAGACCAGCATTCGGCAAGGCAACCGGCACATCAAAAGCTGACAGCACATGTCCCAGGCTGCTCAGACCTCTTAACCTGTAAACAAATGCAGTCCTTTAACTGGCAGGCACAGAAGCAAGATTCTAGCTAGCAGATTCTGCTAGCAGAGGTAATGCCAGAAGATTGCTCCTTTGAGATCAATAGGATTTATAGGGGTTTTCTCCTCTTTAATGTTCATTTTGCAGGTGTAACTCCTTTATTGAAAATTCCTCTGCACTCAAGAAGCCCCAAGCAAAGGTGAAGAAGATGCATAATTTGGGCCATAAGAACAGCACCACGCCCAAAGAGCCCCAGCCTAAAAGGATGGAAGAGGTCTACCGAGCCCTGAAGAATGGCCTGGAGTAAGAGCCTTTACCCTGTTTGTTGGCTGGAGCTTTCTGTGACATTTTAGAGCCTAGAGAAACATATCACAGGAACAGGGACCCTTAATCATAGGAGAGGAAAATATACCTCTTGGAGCCTAGATTGTAACACTTAGGATCTGAAATACTTGCGTGGGAAATAAGGCAGAATCCCATTTTTCACCCCCATTGCTAGGAAAGCTCCCAAAAGCTGGGGTTTTAACATTTTTTTCCTCAGAATTTCCTAGAGTCCTATCAGAAGCTTGTATCGCCTTTAAGATAACGTCCCAGATGATAAAAGTGCCTTTACCAGCCAGATACAAGGGCAGCGACTGGAAGGCACCAGCCCATAAACTAAGCAGCAGATTAGCTTCTTTGAAACTGGCTGTTGAGGAGAACACCAAGCTCTTGTACACAGCTAAATAATCAGCTCCTGTTTATTCCCAAAAAGGCAGAAGGGAGCTGCTTTTAGCACAGATCAACGTAAATGTGTTTTTGTCTGGAAACGCATCCAGTGAGGAAAGCCATTTGTTGGGCTTTTAGGATGGTCAGCAGCCAGCTGGGTATGTGCTGCAGAGCTCACGCATCCCTTCTCTGGTTTGTGTTTACAGTGAGTATCTGGAAGTTCACCAGACAGAGCTGGATAAGTTGACTACTCAGTTAAAAGACATGAAAAGAAACTCACGCCTGGTACGTGTCACACTTTTTCATCATGTGGATGTGCAGTAACCTTCTCGAGGTGCTGGAGCAGCCAGGGGCTGGGAAAGAGATGTAGGGAATTTACACTGATGCTCTTCTTTTGGATCTGTTGGAGTGAGTTCAGAGGAGGGCCACAAAGATGATCAGGGGACTGGAGCACTACTCCTATGAAGACAGGCTGAGAGAGTTGGGGCTGTTCCGCCTGGAGAAGAGAAGGCTTTGGGGACACCTTATACCAGACTTCCAGTACTTAAAGGAGGCCTGTAAACGATGGGGAGAGACTCTTTATCAGGGAATGTAGTGATAGGATGAGGGGTAATGGTTTTAAGCTGAAAGAGGGTAGATTTATATTAGATGTAGGGAAGAAATGCTTTACCGTGAGAGTGGTGAGGCACTGGAACAGGTTGCCCAGAGAGATTGTGGATAACCCCTCTCTGGATGTGTTCAAGGCTAGGTTGGATGGGGCTTTGAGCAACCTGGTCTAGTGGGAGGTGTCTCTCCCACGGCAGGGGGTTTGGAACTAGAGGATCTTTAAGGTCCCTTCCAAACTAAACCATTCTACGATCCCATGATTCTTCCCTTCCATCCCTGGTCTTGTTTGTGATTTCTTGACTGACAAACAGTGCTTTCTTGTGGTGCTGTTATGTTGCAAAATTAATCACATTTTTATGTTTTCTGTTGCAGGGAGTCCTGTACGATTTAGATAAGGTACGTTCCACCCTTTGATACTGGTTTTGCAAGGACATGTTAATATCTGTATGGTGTATGTAGGTGGCATGGAAAGCCTCTCTCAGCCAGATGTACTACCCAGGCCAACACCATTGAGGGAGAAGTTACCTGACAATTTGCACTTGACAAGGAAGAAGTCCTCCTCCTCTTCCCAAGGGCTCTGTTACTTGCCAGGCACCTCCACTAGCCAGCTGTGCTCACTAACCCAGCATCAAACTTACCCCATCAGCCCTTTCCCAAGGTCTGTCTAGTTAAATTGGCTTCGGGATGGGCACGGGGAAGGAGGCTGACCCCTTCCAGGAGAGGATGGAGCAAGATGTCCTGTTTCTGTCAGCTGCCAGCCGTAAATCCAATCATCTTGTGCAACCTCACCCTGTAAGCTCCAGGTGGGTGGGAGGCTGGCAGGGGCATGCTAGGGGTGGCTGTGGGAGCTGGGTCAAGCCCCGGCTCATCCCTGCTCCTGCCAGTTCTGGGGAAGGAAAAATTCAAAATATTTTTCCTTACAGGAAAATCTGGGTGAAACAAAAGGAAAGTTTTCAAAAATGTTTCCTGAACAAGTCTGGCTTTTTTTCAGTCCCAAGTGCCAAGCTTGGTTTGGCTGTCAGAAACAGTTTGCTGAGGAAGAGAATGGATTTTGAAATGCAAAACCTTGGCAATTTTAATACAGATTTTCAAAGTACTGAAAACATTATATTTTGGGCTAAAAAAAGATAGTTTTTATTTCTTTTATTATGAATTTAAAAAACCTAGGAAAATCCCATCAAAGAAAAACTCTTTTGTTTAAAAATACATTCGTTACAGAGGCCAGTGAGCTCTATTTTCAGCAGCAGATTAGCGGCAGTAAGGTGGGATGGCTGATTCTAGATTCACAGGCAGTGAAACCCTGTGTGTTTTAAGGAGGAGCTCCTCAGAGTCATGGGGGTTTGCAGAGCTAGCATGGCAGTGTCTTACTGATTTATTTAAATATGCCTCACCCTCTGCCTCTTTTTTCCCTTCAGCAAATCAAAGCGGTTGAAAGATACATGAGAAGGCTGGAGTTCCACATTAGCAAGGTAATGAGCGCTCCTATCATCTTTCTTCTGCATCTGCTCCCATGTTATTAGGAAAACAAATCCTTAGCCTCCTGCTACCCCTTTGCTCTGGGGAGGCTGCCTTGATGAAGCCTCTCCCAGTTTCAGTATTTTTACTGGGGTGGGCTGGTGGCCAGAGCCAAAGAAAGGGTTTCCACATGATTTATAGCCCCCGAGGTCCAGCTGTGCCCTGAGACACTCCCTCCTGCTTGTAGGTACAGAGGGAACATAGGGTCAGGCACTTGCTGGGAAAAATCTCATTGTGTGCTTATTGTTAAACTATAGGTAGAAAGAGAGTTGCATCTGAAAGTAATTTAATTCAGCAGTTGTCTCTACTGTACACAGCAGCTAGATGGGATTTATTCCTGGATTTCACGGCTAACGCCTTTGCTGCGTGGCTTGGGGCCCGCATTCACTTGATTACATTGGTGGGAATATTCAGTAGAGGTACTTATGGTTTATACTAGTACATTTTAGAGCTGGACAAAATCCATGGCGTGTGTTCTCTTAGTTATAAACATATCTGCTAGTGATTAGTTGCTTTTCTAAGCTTGACAAAAGAATGAATTATTTTTGATGGATGAAATGGCTTTTGAGAGTCATTTGAAAAGCGTTCGCACAGCTTGAAGTGCTCCAATTATGACAAACCATCCAAACCTTTTAATTTCAGTCTTCTCCTACTCTTGGAGCTGAAAAAAAAAAAAAAAATAATTATAAGGTAATAAACTGAAATTTTGTTCCACAAACCACCTTCTCTCTTGCTGGCAACATGAATGGCAAAATTAGTGCTTAAAGAACATTTCCATTCAAGTCCTTCCCACTGCGGCCTCCTCAGAGCTAATGGTTTCTGGGATTATAATAGGACTGAAAAGCACCAAACGCAAGAGGTAACGCTGGTCAGTATTACTCAAGCTTGCCAACTACATTAGTTCACTTTCCGTAACCCACAGCAACAGAGACAAAAGGAATCGAGCTGCGCTGCATTAAAAGCTTACAGGCTCGGGCAGGTGAAGAAACATCTTTGTTTCTAATGGTAGAGAAGGTCTTGTTCAGCTGCGCCAGATGAGAGCAGCAGCGATGCCTTCTGCTGCCTCTCCTCCACCGCTCCGTGCAGGAGGCAGAGCGAGAGAAGCAGGATGCGCAGCAGCAGACCCCACGTATTTAGGGGGGCAGAGGAGCGTGCCCTGGCTGCCCTCGCATGGGCAGAGGCAGGACATCCACCCTGGGGTTAGCGCTCCACCTGCACAGCAGAAATAAATACCAAGTGGCAGCTATTTATAGGAGCTGTCTTTAGCTTGCTGACCTGCAAGAGAAATAGGAGTGGCTATGACTCCAAGAAGCTTTTTTTGTAACTTTGAAATGGCTAAGTGCTGCCTGCGCCTCCATTTCTCTTTGCTGAACTCCTCCACTTTGAAAAGCAGTCCCTGTTTTGGTTAGAAATCCCTGAAGTCAGGGGTTTCGGTCTTTGGGGGTCCAAGCTGGCCTTGTAAAAGTCGACCTAAGACTTTGAAGCTGTCAGGAAAACCAGTCCCATTCCAAACAAATAAGCAACAGCACTTTTTGTTAGAGGTTAAGCAGGCTTGGAAAATGGGATTTGGAACATGCCTGGGTTGTCACATCAGGCTCGTCTCTAATGCAGCAACACAAAGTGATAGACTGAGGAAGACAAGGTGCTGGGGGCTTTCATAGAGAGAAATTCTGCTGTGAAAATCCACTACTGAGCAACAAGATCTATAGGGCATAGGGCGATCGCTTGATGTCAGAGATAACAAAGGAAAAAAGTTGTTCTAGGTAAAAACCGATTATCATCTCATCTTAGCAGAAAGAAGAGTCAACTTCTTCTATTCCTTTCCTTCTCCTCACCCTGATAAAGTTAGATTAGAAAACCTACATCTCCTATGTCTGGCAGATCAAGTTTATATAAATATATAGCACTATATATAGCTGGTACATATGTATTTATATACAGATATATATATACACCAGCTCTATCATTGTAGACTCCTACCAAACAGCTCAGATGGAATAATTGTATACATTCAGTGCAGGGATTAGAAGGAAAAGGGAAACCAAAGTGCGAGACACATGTAGATCCATTGCACTCTGAAGCTAGATCCAGGTGAGGCTTTAAACAGCGTGTGACGGGGTTTTGCAGAACTGCCAGAGTACTTACGACATGCTGGATGCCTCAGTCATGCCAAAGGAGTTTAAGAAGATGACGAGGAAATTATGTGAATGTCTGAGGGGCTGAAGTTCCAAATCCTTTCTTAATTTGACATGAGCTGTTTCTAAGCCATTACTTGTGCTGATTCTGACTGTGCCTCCCAGTTTCTGGAGGATGGGCAATGCGAATTCAAGAAATCACTCCCTGCTTCCAATACTGCCTCTTAGTCAAACATCTCAATGGCCTCGACCCACAGCTGATGTTAGCAACACAAAAGACATCGCTGGCCCGGTTCAGTGTGCCGTTTAAGGTGTCCAGTCCTTTTTGGCAGTGTGGACATTGCAGTTGCCTTTGAAAGAGCTCTTCCACACCAGTAGATGTGAGAAGCTTGCTGCATGCCTGCCCTACTGTTGTGATTGCACATAGCCCAGACAAGGGGAAAAAGGGAGCAGCAATGGTTAAAGGCACGCAGGGCAAGCAGGTGAATTGCTGGCAGCATCTAGTGTTGCTGTAATGAGATTTTTACAGTGGAGGTTATTTTTATCTTGTGTTTCTTTTTCGTGGGCTGTAACAGTATCACAGCTTCATTTGCTCATCAGCCCCTCCATTGGATCTAACAGTTTGGCTGAGTTTCCTTGTAATGCAAAAAGCTTCATTGTTTGTTGGGCTTATTTTGTTGAGTTTTCTGGTTTTTCCCAATTCACCTTCCTTGATCCCACTAGGTGGATGAGCTTTATGAAGCCTATTGTATCCAAAGACGTCTCTGTGATGGTGCCAGCAAAATGAAGCAAGCTTTTGCAGTGTCTCCTGCCAGCAAAGCAGCTCGAGAGAGTTTAACCGAAATCAACAGGAGCTACAAGGAGTACACAGAGGTACATCCGCATCTGTTGAATCTTTAGCTCTCACACTGTTTAAAGGCCATGGGAACTTTGCCACTGATTTCAGGGAGACTTTCATCCAGATAAAAGAATTAAAAGCAAACTCGGCAAAGAATAACTAATATTTATTTTTTTTTGTCTTCAGGTGAATACCTGATGACTTTCATAGACAGGTTACATGGGCCCAAAGAGTTTCTTGAAATAGTAATGTTTATGCTCTATGAGAGCAGGATTATACCCAGGAACTGCTGTGCAAGAAAAAAGCATAAATCTGCCCTGAAACTGCATATATTCTAACTATGTCCTTTCCACCCCACAGATTTTGGGGTGGCAGGTTGGCTGGAACCCATGTGCATACAGATATCTGCTGCATCCTATCCAGTTTTACTTGCTGTGATCAACATCAATTTTATTAAGCAGGCAGCATATGAAGAAGGGTCTAATAGTGGTGGAACATCCCAGCACACAAGCTGTGACAACCTTCCTAAACCTGAAGGAAGAGCTGGAGAGGGTCCAGTACCCGTCTCCCACAGTCTTTTTTCTTAATGTAGCCCGTGTTTCTTCAGAGATTAAATCATGCTGGGAGTCACTTTGGCAGGGAGCTGCTGCTGGCACATGTCCTGGCTGGAGAGGACTGGGACAGTGACGAGGCTACGCTTCAAGGGCCACAACTGCCCTCTGCCAACAGGAGGATTAGAGCGCAACAGAAGAAGAGCACGGGGTTACATTCAGCCCCAGCATGAGCTCAGCTGCTGTTTTTAGGGCCAGACTTAGCTAAACAGCAAGGATGGCTCGGGGAGATTTGCAAAATATCTTTTAATCTGCATAACAGAATCTTATAAGTTGACTTGAAAAAAAAAAAACAAAAAAAGAAAAGAAAAAAAAAGCAGAAAGGGGGTTTGTCTGACCTCACTGTTCTTTTCCAATGCAGAACATGTGTACCATTGAAGCAGAGCTGGAAAACCTATTGGGGGAGTTTTGCATCAAGATGAAAGGTAATTGCCTTTTCACCTTTCCCTTCTTTCTCCTAAACTGTAACAGTTGATGTGCATGTTAGTGGGGGTATCAAGACGTGCTAGTGTGAGGTGTATTGAGGAGAGGTGTGTTTTTCCCCCACCCTCATTTCTGAGGCTTCAAAACCCCACTTACACCCCTGCCCAATGGAAAGGGTCACAGAGCCAGGAACGTCAGAGCTTACACAGAGATTTTCTGAGATGCTGCTTCCTGTTTTCAGGGCGAATTGCCTCTCCCAAACACTCATCCCCACAGCCAAAGCAATTCAATTTCAAAGCTGCTGTACCTTTTTCCTCTATTTCCATAATCCTTTAAGAAGATGACTGGGAAATTATGTGAATGCTCATGGAGCTGCTGTTCAGAATTCTTTCTTAGTTTGATGTCAGCTGTTTCCAAGTCTTTTAGTGATTCTGACTACTACTATTTTTGAACAAATGTCAAAAAGCAAAGACCTGGGGGTAGTTTACCATTTAAACATCTAGATAACTCACTGGTGGAATTCACCTTTGTTTTATTCCTTGTCTTTACGACAGGGGATTTTATGGGTTTGAATACAATAGAATCAGTTTTACCTGAAACCTCAGTGAATCACCAGATATTGCTAGAGCTGTTATCCCTTTAACACTTAATGTCTTAAAGAAGAGATTGTTGGGGGAGATCTTATTTAGATCTTCAATCACTGGCATGAAAATAGTTCTATAAAACAAAATCAGCATCCAAATATTCATGCATTCTTAATTCTTCACTTGAAATCTTGCCATTTAAAAATTCCATAGTATTGCTGGTGGAGTTTTTAGAGCTCACAAATCTCCTACAGGGTTTTGATTCTGCCTTGTCACAGCTGTGAGTTAGTTGTCCCGTGGTTACACTGCCTAAGACATGATCTAGCCTAGATTAAGTTAAAATAGTTCCTCCATGCTCCCATTTTAGAGAAAACAAGTGCAGCAGCTGTTAAGAGTTCTCCTAGCTCCATCCCACAGCACTAAACCTCAGGTTTTAAAGCCCCCACTCTCCAGTACTGGAAAGGCAGTCAAAGATGCATAGATGTAAGGTTACAAGATGCACAAAGCATAGGATCGTTTAGGTTGGAAAAGACCTGTAGGATCACCTAGTCCAACCTTCGTCCAATATCTCCCTAACCCCTAGACCAGGGGTCCTCAAACTATGGCCCGCGGGCCAGATACGGCATTCTTTTTCCTGTTTTTTTGTGCACTACTACAAATAAAATATGTGCAGTGTGCATAGGAATTCGTTCATTTTTTTCCAAACTATAGTCCGGCCCCCGACAGTGTCTGAGGGACAGTGAACCGGCCCCCTGTTTAAAAAGTTTGAGGACCCCTGCCCTAGACCATGTCTCGAAGCGCCACACCTACCTGTTTTTTGAACACCTCCAGGGATGGTGATCCCTGGGCAAAGACTGAGCCAGGTATTTCTATACTAAAAACCACAGAAGAACTGCAGTGTGGACATGCTGGAGGAAAGATGAGGTCACACAGTGTAGAAAGGGAACTGCATCAGGCCACGTCCCTCAGAGCGTTTCCTTACCTGCTGTAAACGCAGTGCAAAGCACAGTGGACATGTTGTAGAAGGTGTCATGGTGTCACAAATGGCTGGGCTGAAAGGGTTTGGCCCCTTCTCTTTTGTATGCCCAAATCCTCCAGCAAACCTCAAGGGCCCTCAAGAAGGCAGGTGCTGTGCTTGTGTGCAGGAGCAGAGCTCAAACCACAAACAACAGCCACTTCTGAACACAGTCCTCATAACATAAAGAAGCCCACATTGGAAAATAGCAGAGAGAAATGCCATATCACTAAGTATTCTCTGATTAGGACATCTAGGATTTCTGTCTAGATAGTTTTCCCTAGGAATAGGGATCCAATAGGACAACCCAGCCATTGCGATTGCTAAAGCCCACAAGAGCTCTAGCACAAAACCCTGCAGATCACGCAGCAAGCCTCCCCCTGATGTTATACTGCAGCATATCCAGCTAACTTCAGGATCTAACTGGAAATCAAAGCATTCCTCTCCCCAGAGCCTATCTGTTCCTAGGCATTCTAGTGAGAGTTATTTATATTTTGTGCCCTCTGTCACTTACATTGAAAGGAAGCCAACCTACGCAGTGCTGTCAGGAAGCAGGGGACCCACACTGTGTTTTTGTGGCTGATGCTTTTAAAAAAAAGCCTAATCATTTTTCAAAATAGAGATAATAGACTTGCCAGCAGGCTTAGATTACTGCCGAGGATTAACCAGATGTTGAAATTAAAGAGGGAAGCCCAGCATGGAAATTTAGAAGTTCCTGTATTGAATCTGCACATCCTGTTACGATGTGTAGGGCAGTGCCCCTGTACCTGTTGGAGGTGCCAGGAGGGCAGGAGGTGAAATGTCCATCGTTTCACACAGGGAGAGCAGTACACTGGCCTGGCACACCAGGGGCTCTGCAGCATGGAGCCCAGCACCAGCAACCACAGTCCATGTGTCCAGCATCCTGCTCACAACTGGAGCTGTACTTGCTGCATGAATGTCAGGTGGCCCTGCCAGCTTACCATAGCCACATAATGACCCTATATCCTAATTTCTAATGCTGACACCCCTGGAGCAATCTCCTGTCCCCATTGGCATTACAAGCCGGGGGCTTTTACAAAGGCATGACATCTGAAATGCTATGAGAGAGCCATTGGCTCCTGCCATGTGTTCAGTCCCCAGGGGCCATTCAGTTACCAAAAAGTTGTTTCCTATGAAAGTACTTATCCCCTGTAATCAAGTCAGCACTTACCCCCTGAAGAGATTTGACCAGCCTGGTTAGGCCAAGCACTGCTCGCAAACCTCCACTCCAGACAATGTCCATGTGGAGTTTTAAGATGTGTTCCCCCACCCACCCCATCCACTGAACAAAGAAGAAACCTTTTATTTTCCTCAGATACCGTCAGTAATGTCACAGCAGAAATCAGCAGAGATCAAATTCACTTGTAAAAGCATGCCTGGGGAGAGCGAAGCAGCCGTGGAGTGCTAGTAAGCTTAAATTATTTATGAACAGTAAATAAATTAGAAAGGAATTGGTAATATGAGCTCTAAGCAAGGGCCTGTCTGTTCTGCTACACAGCAAGAAGAGCAAAGAAAACTCCTTTTCTGGTCAAAGAAATGGAAGAGGAGGATCAGCAGATCACAGGCACAGGAACCACATGCAGGGATCTAGTTGCTCCGACAGTCCAGTTAGCAGGACTAATTCAGCCCAGTAAATAAAGTCAACACTATGGTTCATCATTCTTGCTGTGATTTTAGCACATCCATATACATTCAATCATGGAATTTTAGGACAAACGCAACCCAAAAGACCACAGCAATTTTTTTTCATTCCTTTCTCTGCCACAGGCTTTGTATGTGAAAATGGTTTCTTTGGGCATTGCAACACTAGAGGCATAGTTTTAGGCTTACCCAGGCAAAGCTGGGTAAAGTTTTATACCAAACCAAGGGCAAGATCTACCTCCTGTGGAGATCTGTGAGAAAGGAGAGGTTCCCTCTGGAGGAAGATGGTTAGGTTAATGAAAAACGGCCAGCTGAATCCTGTAGAAGAGCAGGTCAGAAGGCCAGGGTGGGATGGAAACTTCCCTAGGATTTCAGCATGGTCCCTCAGGAAACTGTCATGTGCACAATGCCAATTTAGAAATAGCATCATCATGTCTTAACTTGGAAAAGAAAAAAAAAATCAAGCAAACATACACCACAAGTGTGTTGCTGTACTACTTGTCCCCCTCCAGGGAAAGACGAGATAAATCTTGTATTACAGATGTCAGTCATGTTTGGTGAGGTACTTACTATTGAAAGATACTTGGATGGTATGGGAGTGATAATGGTATGGAAATGCCACACAGAAGGAGATCCTCTTGTGTTTCTATTAAGAGGTACTAGACAGGAGCCTGGGTTATAATGTATAGCTCTGTCTGATTATCGTTAGGCAGCAGGCACTGCATGGTGGTGCTCAGCTCGCCTACACCTCATGATAGTGAGGACATTGGGCTGAGCTTCTGAAGCTAGATGATGTCAGGAAGCTGCTGCTTCTTTTTCTATAATTGTTGTATGAAGGGAAACTTTGAGCTTTTGTAGGAAAAAAAGCTGGAAAGTGCATGTCTTTCCTAGGCAAGAAACCACAGCCCAAAGAATTTTATAAAAATAATAATTTTAAAAGGGCAAATTAAGATAGTGGTTGAGGCTGGGTTCCAAGCCCCTCCCGGCAGGGCTGGTGGAGGCTGGGTTGGCTGCGGGGGGCGGCGACCCCCTCCTGACTGAGCGTGGTGGCACCGGCACCCCGGGTATCCTGGGTACCCTGCTGCACCCCCTGCACCCTGGGTACTCCGCTGCCGGACACTGCAGTACCCCGCTGCACCCCCCTGCACCCCGGTTATCCTGCTGCATCCCGGGTACCCTGCTGCACCCTGCTGCCGGGCACCACTGCACCCTGTCACCCGGCACTGTGGCACCCTGAGTACCCTGCTGAACCCTGCTGCCAGGCACTGCTGCACCCCAGGTACTCTGCTGCACCCCACCTCTGGGCACTGCAGTACCCCGCTGCACCGCCCTACACCCTGGGTACCCACTGTGCCTCGGGCACCCTCCTGCACCCTGCTGCCAGGCACTGCTGCACCCCACAGCTGAGCACTGTGGCACCCCAAGTCCCCCGCCGCATCTCACTGCCGGGCACCACAGTACCCCACTGCACCCCCCTGTATCCTGGGCATCCTGCCTCATCCCAGGTCCCCCACCACACCCTGCTGCCACGTGCTGCTGCACCCTCATGCCGGGCACTGTGGATCCCTGGGTACCCTGCTGCACCCCCCAGTACCCCAGGTACCCTGCTGCACCCCGCTGCTGGGCACTGCTGCATCCTGCTGCACCCCCTTGCACCCCACTGCACCCTGGGGTACCCTGGGTACCCCGCTGCACCTCCCTGCACCTTGTTGCACCCTACTGCTGGGCACCACTGCACCTTGGGCACCTTGCTTCACCCCATGGCACCCCACTGCTGGGCACCACAGCACCCCACCTCACCCTCCTGCACTCTGGGTATCCAACTGCACCCCAGGCACCCNGGCAGGGCTGGTGGAGGCTGGGTTGGCTGCGGGGGGCGGCGACCCCCTCCTGACTGAGCGTGGTGGCACCGGCACCCCGGGTATCCTGGGTACCCTGCTGCACCCCCTGCACCCTGGGTACTCCGCTGCCGGACACTGCAGTACCCCGCTGCACCCCCCTGCACCCCGGTTATCCTGCTGCATCCCGGGTACCCTGCTGCACCCTGCTGCCGGGCACCACTGCACCCTGTCACCAGGCACTGTGGCACCCTGAGTACCCTGCTGAACCCTGCTGCCAGGCACTGCTGCACCCCAGGTACTCTGCTGCACCCCACCTCTGGGCACTGCAGTACCCCGCTGCACCGCCCTACACCCTGGGTACCCACTGTGCCTCGGGCACCCTACTGCACCCTGCTGCCAGGCACTGCTGCACCCCACAGCTGAGCACTGTGGCACCCCAAGTACCCCGCCGCATCTCACTGCCGGGCACCACAGTACCCCGCTGCACCCCCCTGCATCCTGGGCATCCTGCCACGTGCTGCTGCACCCCAGGTACCCTGCTGCACCGCACTGCTGGGCACCGCAGCATCCCCCTGCACCCCACTCCCTCTGCCGCAGCCCAGGCACCCCACGGGACCCCACTGCCGGGCATCACTGTGGGCTAGGCACCCCAGTGCACCCCATGGCACCCCGCTGCCAGGCACCACAGCACCTCGCTGCATCCCACTGCGCTCCGCTGTGTCCTGGTACTGGGCACCGCTGCGCCCGGCAGCCCAGGCCCTCCCACAGCCCTGCTGTGTCTTTCCTTCCCAGGTCTGGCTGGCTTCGCACGACTCTGCCCGGGAGATCAGTACGAGGTACGTCTGCGCTGGGTTACGGTTTGTTTGAGGGAAAAAGAATCAAAAGGCAGGCAGATTTCTGCTGCTTTTTACATCACGGTGAATGAAACCTTTTCACATCAGCACCCCAAGAAACAGCTGTTATTTTTTCTGTGTAATGCTCTGAAAAACCTGGCGGTTCTCTTCATATCTGCCTGGGTCAGGACACCCGTCAGAAGACCTGAAAGTTCAGAGCACTGGAAGATGGCTATTCAAAGAACTACAAGCTTTTCTTTTTTTCTTTAACTTTTAAGAATCTTATTCATGACAAACATTTCTAATTCCCCTGGAAAAAAGCGTATGCCCCATCCCATGCACACAGAGCAAATGGGACAAGTCCTTGCCAGCATCCTTTACTGAATATTTAGACTTGACTTCACTGTAAAGCGGAGTAGCAGAAGGACACAGAATAACTATTTCTTGAGACCCATATGTTACCTGCTGTGAGTCCGTGTCATGGCCTCTAGTCACTGCAGCGTTCTAGTGGAGAACATCAAGAGCAGGTTAATTAGAGATGGGTTAAAATAAAAGCCTCCAGCTCTATCCAGAACAGAGCTAGCCCCGCAAGAAGTTCACAGCAGCTTGATAGTGGATCCCTCTAACCCGTACTTCCCAGCTGTCCTGATCATTGATTTACTTGTTCCCACTCTGGTTCCGTGTGTCAAATGTCTTCCGCTGTTCTCAGGCCTGCAAGCAGTGTATACTTCTTCTGCAGGGCTGATTAGTTGGTGCAGGTCCCTCCCAACCAGGCCTGCAGCCCAAAACAGGCTTGCCACTCTCACTGCTTCAAATTGTGTTACTGCACTGGGAGTCTCATTCATTTCCATCACCAGCCAGCCAAAGTCTTGCAGATGGGGAGGCCTCTCATGGGGGATGGCCAAAACCTCACCTACCCTCTCCCTTGCCTGGGACGGCAGCAGATCCAGCAAGCTGTAGATGTTAGGAACGGCCATGAAGGCTTTCATCCTACCTTCCCAAATCTCACCTCCGACCCTTGCCTCTCACCGCTTTTCCTGTAAATAGAGTTAAAATACCTGCAGCTTGTTTGTTATGAGTCATGCAGTTACATGAAGGTGAAATCTGAGACAAGGGGTAAATCACTGAAAGGAGCAGCTAGGAGGGCTAAGAGGCAAAGATCCTGCAGGATAGACCCTCTCCTTCTGGCTTGATGGGAAGGAGAAGGGCAGCACCTACATCGCTAACTCCTCCAGCCTTTTTCAGACCCTTTCTGGTATTTGTGCATCATGAGAGCAGATTTCTCAAGGAAATACAAGGATTTTTCTTTTCCAGATTTTCATGCGTTACGGTCGCCAGCGGTGGAAACTGAAAGGCAAAATAGAAGTGAATGGCAAGCAGAGCTGGGATGGAGAAGAAATGGTTTTCCTCCCACTCATTGTTGGACTGATCTCCATCAAGGTATGTGTGCTGACTCTTTTGACTGCAAGCAAAGCAAGAGTCAAGAAGCTGCCTTCTCATACACAATCAGCAAAAATGCAGAAGCAGATCATTAAACTCTTTGGAAAGGAGCCATCATTAGTCTTCCAACACACCTACTAGAGTGAAGTACTGTAGTATTGTCCAGTCTAGATGCTACAAGACTCATCAGTTTGGAAGTCCTGTGGGACTGGGGGAGTTAGGTTGTCCTCACTCTCCCCAAACCGATGTCATGGCCCCACTAACACGATGCTTCAAGTTGCTTCACATCACTCTCCAGCAGCTTGGATTATTTGCACCAAAGCAAGGGAACACTGGAAACCTGTTTGCTGGCAGCATTCAGGAAAACAACAATGAAAAACCCAACCCCCAAAAATCCCACTACTGATGAGTTTGTTAATACTGCTCAGCATCTGCTGATCTGAAGAAGTGCATAGGTCTCTCATTTGAACACATGCAGGGCCAGTTGGACATAAGCTGGAACAGTCCCGAGGTCCCACAGGGAGCAGTCCCACAACCCCGTGCAGAACAGGAACTCTGCCATGTGAGGTTGCAAGGCTGTGAGGTTTCAGCTTGCAGTGAGGTGGGGGCATGTAGATAAACCACTCCAACTTTTTGGCAGCTTCCTAGAGCTCAGCAGTTCCCAAAATTTCTGAATGCCTACAGCCTCTGTTGCCCTCTGATTCTATGCCTCATCTGCCAGGGAAAGAACAATCTTTGCAACTCCTAGCAGTCAGCAGTGGTTTTTCCTCCCAAACCAGAGTCTTTCCATCCCCTCATTACCCCAGGCCTCCTCAAACACTTTTCTCCTGGCTGAAAGTCCAAGTGCTTTCCTTCCAACAAACCTCCGACCTAGAGATACCCATTCCCTGACCCCTGTCTAGAAGTTGCTGCTAATAATTATTCTTAATCAGGTGTCCCTGGTTAGGCAGCTTGAACAGAGGAGTGTCTAAAAAAGTCTCATGGGAAATGTCCTACTTAGACACTGCAGAACTTTGTGAAGAAATTGCAGATGATGCCAAAAACACCACCAAAATAATCCCAGATGTGTGAGACAGTGGGTTTTCATAGAAAGTCAAGTTGTGGCACAAGGTGAGTCACTCTCCCCAATCTAGCAACACAGGTTTAAGGTGGCAGGATAGGAGAGGATTTCCAAGCAGTTATATCTGGAAATATGAAGAGTGCTCTACTCTAACCTTGAAAACATATATGGAGGTGGTTCCTCACCAGCAGATCCATGGAAGTCCTTGCCAAATGCCATCATAGATGCAAACAATTAAATGGCTTCAAGAGTTACAGGAGACAGATACACAGAAGAGAGCTCCCTTGGGAATTATTAAGTAGGCAAGCTACACCAGGAGGTGCCCTGTCATGAAAATTGTCAATTGCTGAGAGTGTGTTAGGTGGAAAGACATCCAACATGCTCTCCCTGTTCTCACTGTTCCCTTGGGCTCTGTTTATGGTCACTGCAAAAGACCAAATACTGGATAGCCCCTCGGTCTGAGCCAGTATGGTTGTTCTGACACCCGTAAAAAGATAAAACATAGAAGCATGATGATCTGCAACTATGCATTTATTAGAAAAATAATACATCTGAATTTTCCTATAAATTATGAAGATGCAACAAACATAGTAACATGTTAGAAGCCTTTTAGGAAGGAGTCCAGGCCAGAAAAATCGAAACTATTGCCTTGTAATTAAGGAGTGTGGTCCTAGATACACTGTTCTTGTCTCTTACAGGTCACAGAAGTTAAAGGACTTGCTACTCACATCCTTGTGGGAAGTGTAACCTGTGAGACAAAAGACCTATTTGCAGCTCGGCCTCAAGTGGTTGCAGTAGACATTAATGACCTTGGCACAATAAAGCTGAACCTTGAAATCACCTGGTAGTAAGTAGAACTGGTTGGTTGCTTGGTGGTAGGTGGAGCAACTGCAAAAATTCAACCAAAGAGAAAAGGTCCGTCCACGTGGTCTCTTCTCTCCATTTTGCTCTCTGCTGAGGCAGATAGGGAAGGAGTTGTGGCTCAAGTTTTGGAGATGAGAAATAGTTCATGGCAAATGGGGATCTGCCAAGGTTGTTAGCTGTGCCTAGTTCTAGCAGTTACAATAGGTGTGGTGAGTACTTACACTGCGAGGCATGTGAAACTATTGATGAGAGATGATAAAATTGCCTAAAGTGTGTACTTCTTCCCCAAGTTAAGAAAAAGGGGCATAACTGAGTCCTCATATATTCATTAAATTTTCTTAATATTAGTGCAAAGTTCAGTGGGGTTGCTCTGGCTTTATGCTAGCATAGCCAAGTTCAGAAGGTGGTCATCTTTACAAGCTGGCATTTAGGAGCTCCATACACGATGAGGGTGGTGGCAAATCTAGCATTGTCCACTGTAGATGTGGTGCTGAGAGATGTGGTTTAGTGGTGGACTTGGCAGTGTGGGTTTATGGTTGGATTCATTGAATCTTAGGTGTCTTTTCCAACCTAAATGATTCTGTGATTCTGTCTGCTTTGGTCAGCATAGGTAAGCTGATGGTGTTAAGATTCCAATCCAATTCTCATGGCACTTCAATAGAATTGGTAACTGTCATTTCTAAAGAAGCATTGACGCTTTGACAGTCATGTGTGCTGTTTCTTGTAATGCAATAAACATGAAGCCAGCGATAACAGCTACCAGTTTCCTTTATAATGCAACAGCTCTATTAATAGGAAAGCACCTTTCTCATTAGTATGTGTGACACTTGACAGCTCAAATCCGAGAATACTTTTCATGTGAAAAGAATAGCGTCAGACTACGCTACATAAATGATTTCTGAGTGTAGAACACTTTCATCAGAACCCAAAACCACACTTCTGAGTCTGCTGTCTAATTAACAACGTTTTCTTTTAAACACTTCTGTTAAAAAAACTTGCAACCTCTGGGTTTTGATGTGCTAATAAACCACCTTTTCAAAAGTCCTTTCCATAGACCTGAAATTCCTTCTCACTCAGCCTAACAACTATTTTTTTTCCTGCTTGTGTGTCCGTAGCCCCTTTGATGTTGAAGACTTGACCCCATCCACTGGAAATGTGAGCAAGGCATCTGCTCTCCAGAGGAGAATGTCCATGTACAGCCAAGGCACTCCCGAAACACCAACCTTCAAGGACCACTCGTTCTTTGTAAGCTCTGTTCAGCTTCATGTTTATGTAACAAGAAGCCCTAGAGCAGTTCAACAATACAAATGCTTCATTGCTTTGCACGTCTAAGCTTTTTTCCCTCTGGTTCTAGCAGATTTCCCTTAGAAATACTTATAAAGCAAGTGCATTCCTAGCTGTTAATCCTAAAAGAAGGTGTCTATGATCCTGGCATCTTTGAAACTGTGTGGCCAGTTACTGCATACCTATTCTTCTTGCCTGACTGCTATAATACTTATAAAATGTGTGTTCATTTTTTAACTAGTTAAATAACCATTATAGCACTAGTATTTTTAATGTCTCCCATGATAATATTTGCCCCTGTACCGAAGATACTCAGAGTGCTCCTACATTTTTCATGAATCAAATTCTGAATGCTTAATCACAACTGTGTATAAACTGCGTGGGCCATCAGTACTGATAGGAATTTTACAAGTGCTGCATCCCATGCCTGTAACTTAGTATTCTGCTACAAAGCATTTAACTTGCCCTTCCTCACACCCTCTTTGCTTTAACTGTTGAAGAAATGGCTCCATCCCCTGCAAGACAGGCCAAAGTTGACAATCTTAGATGCTCTGCAAGACACTTTCTTTGACAAGCTTCGTCGCAGTCGCTCTTTTAGTGACCTGCCATCGCTCAGGCTAAGCCCAAAAGCTGGGCTAGAGCTATATGTGAGTCCTGGTTTTTGTCTGGTGAAGGATTTTTTCAGTCCTTGTGTGGCTTCTCTGCTCCCATGCATGCCTTGTGTTGCTCTGTGTTGCAACTCGCTCATTTTGCTGACTGATTAGAGGGGAGGACATGACTGTGAGCCCATGCTGCTCCCATTAAATAAAAATTCTTCTTGGTTTCTACAGGGATAATGATCAGAAGCCAACTATCTGTGGGCAGAGAGCAGGGCACAAATACAAGCCAACATGGTATTCTTGAAAATCACCTGCTACACTGATTGATGTTATACATTTGCCCAGTAACATGATTTTCAGATGTTAAAAGCATACCCATGTTGAGGGAAAGAAGAAATGAACCTTTGAGTGTAATTGTGCTTAGGGAAAAAAGCTGTTAATAGTGCTGGGGAAAAAAGATGCAAATTTTGGACCCTTCAACCTTATGTCCTTTTTGGACACTTTAACCTTACCAACATGTGAATGCTTACAGTTCTTTCCAGCAAATTTTCAGCAAAATAGTAGTTGCCTTCCACCTGTGCTGTGCATTCCTGTGAATCGGCTGCATAACAGAGCAAGATTTATAGGTCAGATAGACAGGTTGTGACTGCTATGGTGATTTTTCCCCCTAGGTCAGTCAGAGAGACGAACGTATGTATATGTTGTGATCATTTTGGGGTCTGTATATGCTGGTTTTGCTTCCTAAATCATGTCCTGGTCAATATACCACCACATGATTCGTCTGTTTCATTTCAGCAGAAACTCATGTTTCTCTGCTTTCTGAAGAGATGCTGAGCCCAGGTTTTTCAGCAGTTTTCCTGCTGAAATCAGGAGCTGTGCCAGTTGAAAGAAGAAGTTCAATTTGAAATATTTTCCCCATCCTTCAAGTCTTGAATGCTTCTTTAATATTTTTCTTTGCATTTTTCTTTCCTGAGCATGTACTGTTAGGGGGTTTTTTTCCTTTTTCCAGTGCTGCATGAAAAACATTTTCTCTGTTATCTTTTTAGTCAAATTTGCCAGATGATGTCTTTGAAAATGGGACAGCGACCACCGAGAAGCGGCCTCTTTCTTTCACTTTTGGCGACCTGCCTTACGAAGACCATGTGCCCTCTGCCAACTCAGCAGAGTCCTCTTCTGCTCACGTCAGCTCCAGCCCTGACATCACTGCAACCCCCACCCAGCATCAGGCTCTCAAGTCCTCCAACAGCTCAAGCCTGGACTGTAGCAGCAGTGACTCCCGCAGAGACTCTGTCGCTGAGCCGAAGGACCTGCCGTCCCAGGGAGAGGGAGTAGTGGTGGAGAACAAGACCAATCCTAGGGCAGCTCCTGAAGTTTGCCAAAAAACCTCTGATGCTGGGAGCGATCATGTCTTTATAGAAACAAGCGTCCCGGTGTCTCTCCTGCAGGACACAGATGAAGGTTCAGAGCTCAAGCCTGTGGAGCTGGACACCTATGAGGGCAACATCACGAAGCAGCTAGTAAAGAGGCTCACATCAGCAGAGGCACCCATGACCCCAGAGAGGCTGCCATGTGAGGGGTCAATTAGTGGAGAATCAGAAGGATATAAGTCTTACCTTGACGGAAGCATTGAAGAAGCCTTGCAAGGGCTTCTCCTAGCTCTTGAGCCACATAAAGAGCAGTATAAAGAGTTTCAGGACCTGGACCAAGAAGTGATGCATCTAGATGACATCCTAAAAGTGAGTATGTTTTCGGAACATACTACCCTAAAGAAAATCTAAGTGGGTATAATCTCCTCCCCTTCCTCGCAAACATCAGAGTAGGGTTTTTGGAGATCAGTATAATTTCTCACTAGCAGTAGATTTGCTCCAGCTTGGAGCATCCCTTCACAGTGTTGCATTTTTAAGTTTTTGTTAGCAATGTGCCTTGTATCCTGAAGCATTGGATCTTTTAATCTACTTGAAGCCTGGGGGAAAGAGAAAAAGGTGCAATGGCAGAGAGGTGATTAAATTATACCCTTCTCTGAAGAAACCACTTGTGAACCTGTTATTTGTGCCATATTGGAGAACAGATTATAGCCAACCTTCTGCCTGTGAAATCTACGGGTCACATCCTCAGTGGGGGTACTTTAGCATAATACCTCTGAACTCTGTGGAGCTGTGCAAAACTATGCCAGCTGAGGAACAGGCCTTGTAGCCATAGAGACTGAATTTTCTAGATTGCCAAAGGGATTTAGAAGCACAAGTCTCACTGAAGGTTGCCATCCCCACATCACCTAGGCTTTTTCCAAGCCTTTTCCTTTTTCCCCCATCCATTTTTAAAATGAGAGACATCCTGTCATCACTCCAGGATGGACAGAAAATGTTGAAAATTAGAAAGAAGAAGACCGTGTTGCATGTGTGTTGTTAATACGTTTACTGCTGATCACTGTGACTCACATCTCCCCCATGAATATTAATTCATGATGCATTACTGTGCAAAGAGTATTATATGGGAAATAATCATTTCAAATGCTTCATATTCATATGCAAGTTGGTCTGCTAGTCATTTAAGTCTCATAATTCAAAAACACGGCTGAGGAAGGAGGAGGGAAGCATTTATCCTTCAGCATTATCTTTTTAGGAAGAAACTTTGTTAGCATCCTTGTTTCCATTGGTGTTTGCAGCTGCATGGTACTTTCCCAAGTTAAGTGCTTTTTTGACAGCCTTCAGCCCCAGTTTCTTGCACTATTTCCCGAGGAGATTTAGGCAGGCAAAGCTACCATTATTATTATTTTTTAACTTTGTGGCTGCTCTGCAAAGAGGTCAACTATCCAAACAGCAGAGGGACAATGGAGACTGTTTACACTCCTTTTATCAGAAGTGACAAAGGGACAGACACGGGATGGGCAAGAGAGGATGGATGTGTGCAGACAGAATTCCTGCACACTCGAGATGGATGCCTCTTCCAGACCTGCTTATGCCTGTGTGTTGCCTATTGTTCAGCTTGCAGACCAACGCCCAGCATCACCCACAGCCATGCTGGGCTCCCCATGAAAAAAGGTGGTGCTGGAGTCCAGTTGTGGCTGAAGGAATCTCTCTTGGCCATATTAGATGGGCAGAGAAAAGAAGAAGCCCACGTGTTGCTGTTTGCTTTTGCCTGAAGAAGCTGCACTACCATCCCTGAAAGAAATGGTAGCTAAAACCATGGGTGCCGCAGAGGAAGCGGGACACAGCATCCGTCTGTGGCACAGATGTGCTGGGAAGGGTGTTTGATCAGCAAACAACTGTACGGTCAGTTTAAGGAGTCAAGCCTCGTAAGTGCTAACGTATGACTGTTACAGCATTACTGTTGTATGCAAACAAATTGGAAACAGAACTCAAAGCCCCCTCAGCTCTAGAGGAGCTGGTGCTGAATCTGAACTTGGAGGCTAATGCATTTCTTTCTACAAGCTGAGACAAAGTCCTGATTCCTGCCAGGGACTGGAAGATGCGGCTTGTGTAACGGCACCGGTGGCTCCTGGCTGTTCCTGATCGAATAATCACGTGGTGCTGAAGGTGTTGAAGTCATTGCACTACCCAGCAGAGGTGATCCCTCAAGTTAACAGCTGATCCTGCAAGGTGACCCTGGAAGCAACTCTGTGGGCGTGTCTGGATGAATCACCACACAGGATGAGGACCTTTGATATTTCCTAGAGCAGCAGCAAGGTTTCCGTTGCATTTCTTCCCAGCAGTGAGATGGGATGGCTCCCCCGGACTCTAGCACTGCTAATTTCTGAGTTACAATACTGCCTTTCTCTGTCACCTAGGAATCTGATGCCTGGATGGCTTTTCCTTGATCACTTATGTGGCTTCAAAGTCCACAAAAGTCCTCTCATCCCATAAATAAATGGGACTGATTTAATTCCTGGCATAGGTCCATTGGAGTTACATCTGGAATAAATCCGATAGTGCCATTGGATATGTATAAATTGGCTTCTGTAGCTGGAACAGTATTTATGGAACGTGCCTTCCCTTTTCAACTTCTGGTGTGTTAACTGCCATCTCTCCTTTTGGAGGGTGCCGAAAGCTGCGTCACTTGGATTCAAGATGTACTTCTCACTTCTATAAAACACACTGAACTTTGCCTTTGAGGGTTTTCCTTTGGGGAAGAGAGGGAGTAGGATGGGGAGGGCAGGAGGAATGGAAGGGTTTTGCCAGTTCTCAGGCTTTGTGTATGCTATGAATATGAAGGTTTGAAATGAAACACCCAATAAAATGAAGTTTTAAAAATAAAATGAAGAATTTGAAAGTTTTAAAGCTTTATCCTTTTTTTCTTTTCTTTCAGTAGTAGCTAATATCTGGGGTTTTCATTGGTTCGTTCTGCCTTTGCAGTGCAAGCCAGCAGTAAGCCGAAGCAGGTCCTCCAGTTTAAGTCTAACAGTTGAAAGTGCTTTAGAAAGCTTTGATTTCCTGAACACCTCTGACTTTGATGATGAGGATGGTGGTGGTGTGGAGGTTTGTAATGGTGGAGGAGGTGCAGACTCAGTGTTTTCAGACACTGAGATTGAGAAGAATAGGTAAGTTTGCAGTAACCGCCAGCTGTGCTTACGCCAAACTGATACCCCAGCTCTTTGTTGCTAACAGGGGATCCCGGTGCACACATTATTCAAGGAAGACTGACCAGTCCTTGATGAGTTGATAGGGTCAGAGGGTTCCCCGTGGCTGCTGCATACAAAATCTTTAGCTTCCAGGATAATTTTTTTCCCTGTTGGAAAATACACAATCTGTCCTTCAAAGGAGCAGGGTGAATTAAATTGAGCTGACATCAATACTGGCAGAGGCTCTTCCTTGACATTGGTTTGGACCTGGCTTTCCTTGGATGTAATAACTAATTCCTCTGTGGTTTTTCCCCCCCTCCCTTTGTCTTTTCTCTCTAGCCGAATGAGTCTTTGCAGTGGATTAAGCTTGTCAGTAACAATAACACAGGGCCAGATATAAGCAGCATGGTGTAGGTTTCCTTTGGAATGTAAGAGTGATGACTGGTACTCTGTTCATGGCCCTGCGTGTTACCTGTTCTTCTTTCATCACTTTTGGTCTTTCTGAGAAAACAAAACAAAACAAAACAAAGCTGTGGTGTTTGTGCTGTGGTCTGCCATTGTCGTGTGACCTTAAGATGCTGTGTTCCAATCATTAGATCCTAAAAGCATGTTTGCATCCTTGAAGCTGACATGATGCCCAGCAGGCACATAAGCAGCACTAGAGCTGGAAAAAAAGAAAATATCATTCCCTCACACCCCATGCTTTCCAACCAGGGAGCTATACTTCTCACAGCTTATCATGGCCTGTGTAAAACAATTCTGAGTGCAAACGAGCAACCACCATGCAGTTCCTATCATCTCACTGCATATCCTCTTTTCATGGTGGGAAGAAAAATTCAGAAAATTGCTTGCTAAACTGGCACTCTGATCTCAGTTCAGTCTGTGTTGATTCAAGGATCTGGCTTTAACCAGACACTTTAGCAGTAATTTAATTTAAGCAGCAAAAATTTAAGTTATTTATAAGCTAACTTAGAAAACAACCAAAATCTTCTGAGTTAAACTAGAAGTTAAAATTTCTTTTTTTCCCCTCTGGCTTATCCCCAGACTGTGTAGATTCCCACTTCTATTTTTAGATGTGTCAGTGTGTGACTCAGTGTAAAGATTGCAAGTGTTAAAACTTCTGAACTTCCAGCCAAATCCACTTGCCACCTGGGGACTGACCCCGGGCTTTGCATTTAAGCACAGGGAGGACCATTTGTACAACAAACAAAGTTGGAAATAATGATTTAAAACACAGTGAGACTAGCTTTGCACTCTTACAGAAACAATTGGCAAAGTAAGCTGTATACGTTGTGCCTAAAACAGCCTATGAAAACATCATGTCTCTTACTCCAGCAGTGGTTTTCCTTTCCTTCTGCAATGAGCATTAAATTTGGCAGCAGGAGGTCTCCAAAGGCACGAAGCTGTTCTTAGCAGCCTGGTGCTTGGGGTGGCACAAATTGTAATGGTGCTTAATCCAGGGACACTAGGGAGACGATTCATCAACAGATGGGAGAAAACTATCACCACCAAGCGACAGTAACTGTGGGTTGAAAAGGCTTGGTGTTGAGAGCATTGCATTGCTCAAGGTGAACCAGCCAGGGGACAGAGAGCTGTCCCCTTGGTGGGTACAGCCCTTCTGCCCTGGCCAGGGCAGCACTGCTCCTTTGCGATATGATGTGTTCATCATGAGGTTTCTGGCTGCTTTCAGCTCTTCTGCCATGCTCATTGCTCATTGCCCTGAGTGAGCGTGCGTGTGTGTGTCTGCCATGGCAGTGGTCCCCATCACTGACCTCCCTCATCCCTCCCCAGTTACAGGGCAGAGCACCCAGAAGCCAGAGGCCACCTGAGCGAAGCTCTCACCGAGGACACAGGCGTGGGCACCAGCGTGGCCGGCAGCCCTCTGCCCCTTACCACAGGGAATGACAGCCTCGATATAAGCATAGTTAAGCACTTGCAGTATTGCACACAGCTCATTCAGGTACTGGGCCCAGCTCATATATTTTAAATTTTTTCCTGCAGGCACCAGTGTGCGGGGGGCATGGGGTACGAGCAGGCTGGTAAGGTCAGCACTGCTCCTGGGAGACAGCAGGAGCACAGGGCTGGGACAGCCACCATGCTGGGCTAGGAAGGTGACAGCCTTCACCCCTGCCAGAAAAACCTCCATCATTTCTGTCCTGGCCCATCTCAGAGGAGATCTGATGCACAAACTACGTGGCACTTTGCCGGTGCTGCCCAGCTGGGCAGCAGAGCAGATGGAAGAGGCATCTGGTCCCTGGTTAAGGCAGCCCATGTAAACAATTTCTGTGTGAGGTGCAGAGATTGTCTGCAATGCACACAGTGAAGGCAGCGCATGACAGCTCCCCTGGGACATCAAAATTGCCTATTAATGCTCACAACTAACGTGCACAACCTTTTAGAGGTGTTTTTTTAGAGCCCAAGCACATTAAATGAGATTTTAAACCTCCAGCAAGCAAGGGCGTCAAGGTTCTCCTAACAAACATACTGCAAACTCAAAACATACTGCAGCTTCCTCTTTAAAATTGTTTGACTCTTCCATCTTAGACAGAATTAGCTTTATTTTCCCAAAGGCCCACTGACCAATACAGAGTGGGCATGATTCCAGCACCCTTAGTGCTGAGCTGGACACTCTGATGACTCGTAAGTAAGAAAAAGGGGTGGTTTTGGTTTAAATACAAGAGTACAAAGTAATATGCAGCTGAGGGAGGCGAGCTCAAACTATGTCCACATACAGAGCAGATTAGATATGGACTGTATTTACGTGGACTGCTAAAGAAATTGCAGATGTTAGCAGCAGGGAGTATTAGCAAGGAGAAAGCACAAAATTAATAAATGCACCTGGGTAGTTGATCAGAGGTGAAATGAAGTGGAGAAAGAGTGACCTGTGGTCTGCCTCCGGGCAGGTATGTCCTCAAAGTCCATAGCCTATGTTATGTGAAAGTCAGACTAATATTCTTTTCTGGCTTTAAGGCTTATGATGGTGGGTTCCTTTAGCTTTGCAGAGTATGTAAATCAGAAATTACTTATGCAAATTGCTGCTTGGATACTAAAGTGTCTGGATCTGGATGTAGATGTTAAAGTAAGCAACAATGTCTATCAACCAGGACCATAAAATATCCCAGAAACAAAAAAGCTTTTGAAGTTAAGGAGATACCATGATTCCAGGCAATGAATTTGCCATTGCACTTCAGGTGCCAGGTGTTTTGGAGTTTTTTGTTTTCTTCTGAGTTTTGTTGTTGTTGTTGTTCAATGACTCCTTTTCCTTTCTTCCCATTTGTCTCCACCAGCAAATTGTTTTCTCCAGTAAAACACCATTTGTGGCAAGAGACCTCCTGGATAAGCTGTCCAGGCAGATCCTTGTGATGGAGAATATTGCAGAGATCAGCACTGAGAACTTAGGAAACATTACCTCCCTTACTGACGGTAAGAGACAAGTTAGGGGGTTTTCTTCTGGAAAGAGTTTGTTTGGGCATGCGTGCCTGCTGAAATAGTCGCTGTGCAGAGCTCACTGTCACTGCAGGAGATGCCACTGTAGTAAGGGCTGACATGGCATCACAGCAGATGTAGCAGTCACCAGAGTTGGTCAGGGTCCTTATTCTATCTTCAGCACTAATATCCAGAAATAAAGAGGTGAGAAGAGAAGGGACTCATCCTTATTCTGCTTGATGTGTAGAAGATGCATAGAGGTTTTTGCTGCGGTGGGGTGGGGAAGCTGCCACCTCTGAAGAGCCAAATTCTTCCTCCACCTCTCCTTCCTGAAGAAAAGTGGTATCTGCCTTATACTATCAGAGGCACAATACAACTCCTCAAACATTTTATCCATTTAATTTTTAGTCATCTTTATGGAGAATTATTTAGTTATTATTCTTGTTGTTGCATCTATTTTAATATCTTGAAACAGTTTGACAAACGTGTACTTACTCACCCTCATGAGCACTCTGGCAGGATAGGTATATACAACATGGTGTATTTACTTTGTTTATCAGAAAACTGAGGCAAAATTGAGTGACTTACCCAAGGCCACAGAGCAATGCTAGGACAGGAACCAGTCTTATGCAGAGCATTTGCACTCTTCCCCTAGTATTTTGTGGTATTTAAAAGGATGAGACATCAGTGCCCAGAACTGGATTTGGAACAAATGTTCACACATCCTACCATGGGAAACCAAAAAAAATATGTTACAAATGTGAGGTGAGCCCATGATCATGTTCTGTGAAGGTAATGGCACAGGGCAACCCACCAAACAGTAGTTGTCTGTCAGTGGGCTGGGGTGAGATGTCCTCCACTCTTACCATCTTTTGTCTTCTGGAAGTCGATGCTTCCAGCATGGTTTTGTTTCATTGTTCATTTTGTCTTCTCTGCCAGCAATTCCAGAATTCCACAAGAAGCTGTCACTACTGGCATTCTGGATGAAGTGTACTGGCCCTTCAGGAGTATATCACACATCTGCAGACAAGATGATGAAGCAGTTGGATATCAATTTTGCTAACACTGTGAATGAGGAGTGTCCAGGACTTGCAGAAACAGGTACCAACTGTTGCAAAAAACCTATGTCAGTCATCAAAATGGAGAACAGTTGTGTATTGGACTTTACTCAAACTTCACTGCTTTGCTTTCCAACTCCTTGGAGGTCTGTTTGGCCATGGTTCCAAGATCTCTTTTGAAAACTAATGCTACAACTCATTTGAAACAGTTTTGGCTCAAAATAATCAGACCAGAATAGGAGAAAAAGGTGAGGTCAGTAGAAGACAAAATATTCTTTTAAGGTCTATGAGCTAATCAGAAAGTAAGTCTGGTCCCCACTACAGGTTTGTAAGTGATTCAGTGAAGTAGGAACCCTCTGAATTCATTTTACATGTCTGGATAATGTCCATGCCCCATTACGCTTCACTGGGATGGAATTAATGTGCATCCAAGTGAGTCTATCTGAATATAGGTTCCTATTTGGAGTGGGAGGTACCACGCTGACCAGCTCTCCCTGGGACAGAACAGGGATGTAGGGTGACTTGCTCAGGTGTGGGCACCTGCACTGCATATGTCACCTAGGGCAGTGTTCTTCCTGCTCCATGCTACAGCTCTTGCAGACAGTGCCTCAGACTGGCTTTCTGCATGCCACGTGCTCACAAAGGAGCATAACAACAAGAAAAGCCAAGTCCTGCCTCTGTGTGCATCTCCCCTACTTCAGTGGCATTGCGGAGGTGTAACTGGCAGTGAATGTGGATATGTGTTTAGTGATTCAGGATATCTGGTAGAAAGGATGCTGTATTAATCACATAGGAAGCTGCACTAGCCCTCCATAACCTGGCAGAGGTTCATCCTTACAATGATGATCCCAAGGGTCTTTTCCAACCTGAATGATTCTATGATTCTATAATATCCTTTGGTGATAAAAGCTAGGCAGGGAGAAGGTCTGTCTAGCTTCTAACTCCACCACAGTTGAGGTTAGAAACTTTGGGAAGTACCTGGTTTTGCAAATATGGTTCTTCCTTTCTGGCTTTGAGGTGGACTGTGGCATTTTGACAGCAGCTTTTGCCCTCACTAATGTGTCCCTTTGTCCCTGGCTGCCCACAGTCTTCAGAATCCTGGTGTCTCAGATCCTGGACCGGACGGAGCCTGTCCTCTACTCCAGCATGTCCTCTGAGATCATTACTGTCTTTCAATATTACAACTATTTTGCCAGCCACAGTGTTAATGACCTTGGAAGCTATTTGCTGCAGCTCGCAAAAGAAGGTAGGGTGTATAAACTCTGGTGGCTAACAGGGGAGTACATCAGTGTCCTTCTGACCTCAGCACAAAACAGTTCAGCCCCGAGGCTGATTTTATAAAAGAAGGGGGGAAAGGAGACAAAGAAGTGCTTTGGGTAGCAAGTCTGAATGCGCCTGAACATTTGTACATACCAAGGGAAAGGGGCTGATGTAGATACAACCTCAGTTATTTCTATTTCCATATTTGAATGGGAAAAAACTGTGTTGAGAGTTAGTTTTTAGGAAATGGCTGATGGTGGTGGGCAGGGCCCGAGGTTTGCTGTGCCTGCAGCTTGGATGACATTTTGGTTTCTCCATTCTTTATGGAGAGACCTTCTGAAGTGCTCTTCTCAGGAGCCAAGGGATCACAGCACCTCAGTGTTTGGCAGATTCTGCCACTGAGAGCTGAAGAGAGAAGCAGATGCTCCACAGAGTGTGTTAAACTGCAATCTCTGGCAAGCCAAGTTTTCTTCTCAATTTGAGAGGGAGTTTGAGGAACCTTCTTAGTTTTCACTTTTATTTGGGCATACTGGGGAGGTTTTGCTTAAAAGCCTGGAAGGAAAAAGGCATTTCAGCCCACCTCTGAAACATGTGAGCCTTAGTTCCTAGTGGCAGACATCAATCTGCCTAGAAGAAGCTCTCACAAAGATGCCCTGGAAGGCAACACACTGACAATATTGGGTTTCACTTGTTATAGGGAGGATTTGCATCTTCCAACAGAAAGTAAAGATTTGGCAGGTAGGCCCTTAACTCTGGGTAGGTGTAAGTGCTACTGTGTCCCACCTAGCCCATCTACTCATCTCTTCCTTTCAAAGAACATCTGAGAAACTGGCCCGACTTAAAGCCCAGACAATTCCCCATGCAGCCACACCACAATACGGATCCACAGCAATTGCTCAGATGGGGATTTTTCATGTCCTTTGTGTGTATAGTAAAAATTGAGGATTGCTAGCAGGGAAAGCAGCAGTCTGAAATATTGAAAAGGTAAAATAAGTAACAAGACCTTCCTCTTGCACTTCTAGCCTCTGTGGTTCAGGTGCTGCAGTCAGTGAAAGATGGAAAACTGCAGCAAAATGTGGCCAAAATAAACTCCAATAACCTTCCACCACAGCAAGAGGTTTTGAGAGCTTTGGCTTTACTGCTCAATGAAAATAAAAACGAAGTCAGTGAGACTGTGGCATCACTCCTGACAGCTACCACAGAAAACAGGCATTTCAGGGAGAAGGTAAGTAGCAGAAAATCACCTATTGCATAAGTGGTCTGTATCGTCATGACATTTTCTCTGCCTGTGTGTCTCAAGTGTGCATGTATATAAAATAATTGTTCCAAGCTTGATTTAAACTCATCCAAAGGGATTTCCTAATTCTTTCTTGGCAAATACGCAAGTCTGTTTCTGCCATTGTGGCAGTCTGCTTCTACCTGTCATTACGCTAATCAGGTACTAGCCAAAACTCTGCAAATACTTACTGAGTGCGGTGCTCTCCAGCTGTCTTCCACAGCTCAGCATTTCTGCTGGCCTGTCTCAGGCTTGGCTTCAGTACAAGGCTTCAGGGCAACAGTCCCCAGCATCACCAACACACAAAGATGTAGTCTGAGATTTTAATTTTTTTCCCAAAGGAGGCTGGATCTATGGGATCTCCCACCATTCCTGGAGGGGATGGACTCCCTTGAGCAAACACAGCTGAGCTGTAAGATCTGAGTCTGTATCACAGATACCGAAGGCAACAAGCAGGGCCAAATTAAACAGAGAAATTAAAGAGAAGGGAGAAGAGGAATAAGAAGAAATTAGAGGCTGACTTTTGTCTTTTCATGGCAGACCTTTCGCTACTATCCTTCGTGTTCCCTGTCAGGAGAGAGTGAAAGAAAAGGCAGTTGGAAGAGTGGCATAAGGAAGGCAGAGGGAGGAGAAAGAGAAGCTCACTCTTTGTTGCTCTTCTCTGTTGGTCCAGTCCCTGCTTCTCTTTCCTTCCCACTTCATCTTCCATTTTTGCAGCCTCTTGATATCTCATACCATCCTCCTCTATCCCCAGCTTCATGGAGGCAGCATCTCAGGGAAAATAGAACCTTCTCCTGAACAAGCATGTGTAGCTGATAGCTGGTTTGCTGCCTGCAGGAAGGACCACAGGGTGCCTTGTATGAGGGCGTTATGGAGCTTTATGCTGCGGATGAGTTCATTGTGCAGCTGACTGCCACTGAGATGTGCTGCTGACACTGGTTTTGTTTGCTCCACCATGGCTACTAATTTCTAGGGCCAAGCAGTAAACTGGTCTAGCAGATCGTGCTAACTCTGTAATAGCTATTTGCAGTCCTTCTGGGGTCCATCCTGGCCTGTCCATTACTATCCCTACATTTGAGAGACCATCTCAAGGCTCAGCTCTTGAGCTGTTTACACTCCAAGGCCCTTTTAGAGCTCTTTGGCAATCTATGTAGAAAGGCCCTCAAGGGTGACCAATTGTGCTTCTCACTTTAACGTGAAGTTTTCCTCACCAAAAGCTGGCCTGAGACTACTAAGCTAGAACTAGTGGCCTGGCCTAAATCTGCTTATAGGGAATTATCCCACCTGTAGCAGGGGCTGTGCCTCTCCACCCTCCGCGCTCACCGTCAGGGAGGTGGGCTGCAACCCCTCTCCCTTCAGTAGGGCAGCAGTGCTGCCGTGACCCCCCCCTTCTGCTCCACACAGGCACAGACATTTTCATCACTCCTCTTCTTTATCTGTTTTCAGGCCTTGATTTATTACTGTGAAGCACTAACCCAGCCCAACCTCCAGCTGCAGAAAGCAGCTTGCTTGGCTCTAAGATACCTCAAGGTAAGGGACAAGGAATTTACTGCGGCACTTGGCTTTACTTTAAAGAAAGGGGACCTGACAGGTACAAACAACAAAATAGCAATTGCAACAGCAGCAGCGGTTTTGTTTTGCATTGCTGCACTGCATCCTTTTATAGGTACCGTGGCTGTTTGGGAACGGTTTAGAAGCGTCATTGCAAAAACAGCTGGGCTCTGCGATGATTACGAAGTTTATCTTTTGCATATCATCTTTTCCTCCCTCCCATACTGGCTTTAGGAGACTTGCTTCCACATCACAGAGAAAAAAATATATATTCATCTATAGCGTACTGACCGCGAGGGGAAAAACAACCATCCTTTCCCAGGATAAAACTAGCTGTAATGCATGTGGATTGCAATGGTAGAAAAGAAAGGGAGAGATAGGTCATAGCTCATTTTGTGACAACTAACTGGTACATCTGGGCACTACAGCTTCAGCTAGCATCTGGTACCATTTCTGCTCTCCCTCCCACGACAGGAAGGAAAAATACACATTTGTTTTGGTTGTATAGAGCCATGGGAAACAGCAGCCACCCAAGCCTGACTGGTACAGGAGACTGGGGCAAAAAAAAAGTGTTCTGTGAGAGAGGCCCACCATGGACTGACTATCTCTCCCTCTAAAATGTAACTTCATCCCAGCCAGAACTGATACCGTACTCCATAACCCAATATTGTTTAAATTTAAAAAACCCTGTTTTCCCTTAAATAAGCTGCTAGTAGGCATCCCTGAGAGGCAACAGTGAGGCCCATTGCATCTCTGCTGTGTGCAGGGCACAGTAGGGTTTTGATATCTCAGGAGAAGGCAGACTAGGAACCAGTGGTGGGAACTAGAGCTAGACACATTTAACTTGAGCAGTGTGGCTCTGATACACCTTGAATAGTCAGAATGGCAATAGCTGGGGAAAAAAACTACCGAGAGGACATGTCACCATTTGGAACCTTCAAAGAAAAAGCTGAAGCCTTCCTGGAAGATACTGTTTCAGAGATGGGAATGCTACAATGGATAGGTGACTGTGGATGCGCTAACCCGATGGCAGTCTCATCCACATCAAACCACATCGGCTGCACAAGGTCTCAGTGAGAACCTCTGAGAGATTTTGCAGATAGCAGCAAGCTCTGTGTTGCTGTGGCCCCATCACCCATAAGAATTCAAGCTGTAGTCACCAGTATGCACCCAGCACAGACTTGCCCAGAGTCAAGCACAGGAGACCACATTGAAGACGAGTGGTGGGATTTAATGGCTCTGGTAGCTAATCCCTCATCCAGAGCACCATAGACTAGGCCTGTGCCCCTCGGATTGACAGGGCTCATACAAATACTGATTCCACAGCTCTTCCATGTATCACACCAGGACATACCTGCCCTTCCTCTCACTCATCTCTCTTCTTGTTGTATTAAATAGCCTGCCAGAGACACTGTGACAGCTGCTCTCCCCAAAAGCCTGACATTTTTGTATGAGATAACAGGATTATTCCTTGCTTTCTTCCCAAAACTGCAGAGGCAAGTAAAAAATGTGGAGATGTCAGTGAGGAGCCTGCAGTGAAGTGACTGGGCTGGCCAGCCAGCATGCCCCTGTAGACACAGTTAGGTGCGAACAGCTTTCTCAGACCTACCAGGTTTGACATGCTCAGAGTGAAACTCATTCCCTTGACGCCTGTCTCCCATTCGTCTTCCTGCCATACCTTTACCTTGGTGCTTTACAGCCTTATCCCATGGCCCATCACCCAGCCTATGGTCAGAAGTGGTAGACATAGCTGTCCGGACAGATTTATGCATGTAGCACATAGGGCAGGAAATCAGAAAGGGTCCACGCTGCCAGCAGAAAATACACTTCCTAGATGCCCCCCCTCAGGGAAATCCCAGTCCTTGTGTCTACACCACAGGCTTTCCCTTGGAGTAGGATAGGCAACGCAGAAGATCGTCACTATGTCCACGCCAGGTTGTGAAATACAACGACAGTGTACTACGTGGTGCTAATGCGGTTCATTTTTGCACTTCCCAGGCTACTGAGAGTATTAAAATGCTGGTCACGCTCTGCCAGTCTGACAATGAAGAGATCAGAAAAGTGGCGTCTGAAACCCTGCTCTCGCTTGGTGAGTTGCCTGTTCTAGAACAGTATTTGTTTTTTAACAGAACAGCATGTCAGACACCTGAGTTATACAAACATGAGACTCTAAATTGAAACAAAATTCACCTAGAGACTTGAATAGGTTAGAAAATAGGTATTCTTAAAAATAATTCATTTAAAAAATAATGAAAATGAGCCAAAAAGAGATAAATTGAGTTGTGCGAGTCTGGAGGGGGAAGTGGAAAAGAATAAACAGCAAAGGAGAAGTTGATAAACAGATATAATAAATAATCAATTTGACAACCAAGCAGCTTTGAGGAGACAGGGTGGGCTGTGTCTCATACACCCTCCTCTTGGGCATCCCCTCCTATCACCCCTGTAGTGCCACAGTCACGCTTTCAAGTGACATTAGCACTGCCAAGCATTCATTTAATCTAAACTACCTTTATATGCTTATTTGGATAGACCCTAGCCTGCAGGCCCTCCTTCACACAGAACCTCAGACACCTTGCATTGACTTTCATTTGTCCTTGAGACAATAAAAGCCCTGTTCATTAACCTTTAATCTAGCTGCATAGTGGTGTGCGACCGCAAGCGTGGCTGCACAGTTTTAGGGCACCACTACTTCAGTGGCACAGAAAAATTGTGTTTTTCTGGCCTTTAGGCTAAGCATGAATTTCTGCTCCATAGGTTTGTGTCCATCTGTGATTTTAGTTATGCACGTTCTTCAGATATATTCTCTTCATTCACCAGTTCAGCAGGAATTCAGTCTGCTGTTGGACATGGTGTTGCTCAGGTTATAAAAGAACTAGCCCAGGGACACTTTTGGAAGCGCTGGGAGATTGCGCTGCCATTCTAGACAACTTACAAAGACCATTTTGTTTCCTAATGGTCAACTCACGCTAGGCTCAGTGCTATCTGCAGGTGCACGTAGACAACAGTACCTAAGAGAAAAGGGTTTGAGACACACAAATAGTTAAATTTAGCAAATATTTTACCTATTTTTCAGCAGTATATAAGTAAATATGTGGTTCGACTTTCTTTTTAAAGTGCCAGAAGGTGAGAAGTGAGTAGACTTTATATTGTCCAAAGTAGAAGTGGATGAACATCATCAGCCTCAAGTGTATCACAGCTACAGCTGAGACCTTGACAAGCACCACAGGTCATTTAGTAAGACAAGTGTTTAGATACTGTTCATCTAATCACACAAACTACATCTGCTTCTGTTTTGCTCTAGATAAAACCAGCAAATTATGAGAAAATAGTAAAAAATAATTTGAACATTCAGAGCGTGCTTGCCTGCTTAGTTTTTCCAAGTAGTTCCTGAAGTTAACTTCAACAAGATAAAATTTAAGAAGAACAAGAAGTTACTGGCAGATCAGTACTTCCTAACAGTAGAGAATCCAGTGTTTTAAATGTTGTAGGGCAATGAGATAATACATTATTAAGCTTTAACATTTTGTGTTCAGGTGAAGATGGGAGACTGGCATATGAACAGCTGGACAAATTTCCCCGGGAATTTGTTAAAGTTGGAAGCCGCCGTGGGACTGAAGCTGCCACAGCTTTTTAGATGGGAAAAAAACCTGCCTACGTTTAACAGGCATTGAAGTAGGATGGAGCTGCACTTCAGTGTGGGGAGCAGAAGGAAGACTGAAGAATTCTGCAAGAATGTCCTGAAATGTAGCAGTTTACAGACTTAAGGAAAAGAAAAATCTAAAATCCAGCTTAAGGGTTCCTATTGGCTCCTCTTTGCAGCTCATGATGGAACGGTTGGATGCTTTGACTGATTCGTAACTGATTCGTAACAAATAATGTAACTGCAGTTATTCAGCCTCAACAAATTTCTGTGGGTTTTTTAGAATTTGGCATCTTCATATATTCTACTGAGTATTACATAAACTTCCTTGAAGTTGTTGTGAAAGCTTGAGACATGATACTGTATCTAACAAGGCCAAGCAGGAGGCCACCTGAGCAGGACTGCAAAGAAGCTTTCTTGTCAACCCCGAGCTAAGCGTCTGCTGCCATGCAGTGACCCCAGCGACAGGAAACACCACGTGGCTTTCTCAGTTTTGTCTCAGTAATGAAATAGAGAGCAAGTTTCTTCAAGTTTTGCCTCCAGAAACAGCATGATGGAAACCCTGGGAGGTGTCACTTTGGTGACTCATTCTAAATGCCTGTGCTGGTCTTTTATTTCCTCTTACCCTCCAGCAACAAGCCATCATTAATCCAGAGATTTGTGAGGGGGATCAAACAATCACATAGATTTCTGAAAACTAAATGAAAAGCTAAAATGCATTTATTTATTCCGAGAAGACAGCGTGAATACAGCTAATTGCACGAGTCCCCAAAGCCATGTGGGCCTGTAAGTTGCAGGCAGGACTGGATTTCATACACTCTAATTAGTGGATCATAGCTTCTATAGAATTATTTCAATATAAAGAACTAGAACAAACTGAAGCGGACCTCAGAGGCAGTAATAAACAGAGGGTGAAGTGAATGCATTCCCCCCACACCCCCCGCAAGGATGAAAGGCAGCGGGTGCTTCGAACTGTTGATTACGAGCCTTAAGTTAACAGAGGTGAATGGAATTTAATAGAAGAGTGTTCCTGTACTGTGCTCATTATGCATGAAATGCTATTTAGATGTCAATTACAGTATCCAAATTTGCATAGACTACGTAGGAAAGATTGCAAACAATTCACATCAAAAGGAAGCCTTGTGCGCCAAAGACGTTGGCAGGCAGGGGTCATTTTGGTTTGGGTTTCTTACTGTGAATGTTACAATAATGTACATACATACCTGTATATTTATAAATATATATATTCTTCCATTAATTAAAAAAGTACATTTTGTACAGTTCAACATGCTTACCTGTTTACTGAGGGATACAGACTCTATTTGCAGAAGGTGAAATAACCAGTGATGGTTTTTATACCATGCCTCCCCTATCAGCTGAATTCCTCCAAGGTGTCCTTTTGTACCAACTCCTGCTTTTTAAATTTTTTTTTTTGCTTTTAGTTTTGTTGCATTTGGACTCACCATATTTCCCATCACATTTAAGTTATAATAAAGATTATTTTTTAATTACTAAGCACATCAGTCAGTATGTATAAGTCACTCTATCAGCAGCCTCTCCACTGTGAGGCTCACACAACCTTCAGACATCATGCAAGTCAGCTCCTGGTACCATAGGGGCTACTTGCAGTTGGATTTGGTGCAAACCACTGGGAAATTGTTTAATCATATTAAGGGAAAAAAAACTTGAAGGGAATATTTGTCTTTAAGCCTCGTCATGAGGATGAGACTTTACAACAATCTCAAATCGTTTAGCTAAATTATATGAAATAATCTGCTGGATTTCTTACAGCATAGAAATAATTTGTTTAATATCCTATCAACTTTGTTAAGACCCCAAAGAACATTACTTCAAGATGTTACAAAAACATCTAAAGTACAGCAAGTGCTCAATACTCGTAGCAAGGTGTGGGAATCCGACCCCCCATATATTGAAGGAATGCCTTTCTAAGTCAGCTAAAGAACTACATTTCCCTTGGACCATTGAGAAGACTCCGGAAGTCGGAAGCTGCGGGGGAACGCGGCAAGATATAAATTATGAGGGAAACGGAGATCTGCCCGCCCTTTTCCCTCCTGCCCCACTGAGAGATGCTGTGACCACTGCCCTGAAGCATCGCCACGCTCACAGTTGGTACCTCTCTCTCTCTCTCTATCTCTCGTGCGTGTACTCAGCGGGACTGCTGACCGGGCGCGTGCCGCCCGAAGAACCCGCAGTAGAACTCGCTGCGGCCGTCGGAGAGACTCCGTGCGAGCCGAGAGACCGCAGGGTCCTAGCGTGACTGCCAGCGCTAACTGCTGCGTCGCTGGAGCCAAGGCAAGCCGAGGCCCCCCCGCCGCCCGCCAGCTAATCCTGAACCGCCGAACATCTGAAAGGGGTAGAAAGATTTATACATCTATTTATACACACATGCACACACAGCCCACCACCCACATACAGGTCATATTTTGACACAATCAGGTTCTTGTTTGCCCTGTTTCCCCCCGAAGTTTCCTAGCTCTCCTTAGGGTGGGGGAGTGAGTGGGTGGGCGTGGTGTCCTTTGATACCATGATATTTTCAAAGAGTAAAAACCGTTTCATTTGAATATATTTAGTAATAAACTTGTTGAATACTCATTCAATCTCTGTATTTGCCTACGAGCCTGGTGGGAGATATCTCCCTGTGATTGTCTCACCCTCGATTTCCCTTCCCCTTTTGGGAGGCGGTCGAATGTCTGCACTCGACCGTGACACAAGGACTAGTGACTGAGAGAGAAACAGTGCAATACTTGCTTATGTTCTAAGATGCACAGCTCCTGCATCTGCACCTTTCTGCTGGCCAAGGGGAGGTAAGTGGGAAACTATTTTAGTAATTGAAACAAACACAGACCACAGAAGCAGGAAAACAGAGGAGGGATGAAACTGTAGTGAAAATAACTGCTTGTAGTTCCTCTGTGAGGTGAACCAAAGCACATTAAGCCAGTTTTAAACTCAAATGCTATTCTGGAAGCAAGGGGAGGACTGTGCACTCTGTGCTCCTTCTCTGGTTGCTTCAATGTGTGTGTGCAGGCCCTTGCTCTCGCCCCAGAGCGTCAGCAAGAGGCACACACTATTTAAAAAGATGAGAATATTCTTCTACTCCCCATATCTGCTAGAAGCTCCTACTTGTAATACATGTGACCTGTCAAAAGCGTGCTTGTGGTTTGCATATCACAGCCTGGAACACAGTTTTGTTAAAGCAGAAGCTATGAAGGCATTGGGTTGTGGGTGCTGCATTCTGAACTGTTGCTTAGGAATGAGTGAGGTAAGTCTACTCTCAAGCAATCCTCATTTCTAGCTAGTTTAAGTTCAGAGTAAACCAGCTTTGTGTACCATTCAAGATACTTCCCAAGAAAGGCTCCACAAAGACTAGCAGAAAAATATGCAGAAGAGGCTCCAGGACTGTTACCAAGCTTTTGCTGATTACCTCCTCCCTTCTGGGAAGACAAGCTTGTCTCAGACGGAAGATAGATGCTCCTTTTCCTCCTACAGTCATTCGGCTGATGGCACAGACCTGGGGAACACAGAGCTGCCTGCAGAGCAGAGCGCCAAAGCTGCAGAGAGCAGAGGGCTGCTCACCTATGCAGGTACCGTGCCAAACGGAGCTTCTGCCTACTTACATCTACATGCATCTCACTGTAGTTTTCAGATCCACCCTTTCAGAAGTTTATTAACCGAAAGCTGATCTGCTACACCATTAAAGAATCATAGAATGTTTTAGGCTAGAAGGGACCTCTAGAGGTCACCTGGCCCAACCTCCCTACTCAAGTAGGGACATATCTACCTAGGTCAGGTTGCTCAGAGCCACATCAAGCCTGAGCTTGAATGACTCCAGGGATGGGGCCTCCACCACCTCACTGGGCAGCCCATTCCAGTGATCTATCACCCTCGTGTTAAAGAACTTTTTTCTAATATCCAGCCTAAATCTATCCTTTCCTAGCTGAAAACCATATTATAAACCCCACGTATACAGCTCATACAAACCAGATAGGAGCAAATCCTGCTCTCAATGAGGAGATTCACAGGGATTTTAGTGGGAACAGTTAGACCAAATTTAGTTCCTGTTGTGGTATCCAAGACTGACAAGGTTCAACCTGGCATATAGATATATAGAGGTGAAATTTCACTTAGAGTGTTAATACTGTTTTAGAAAACAAAATTAAGAATCACATTCTAACATGATTCATGACAACACACACACACAAAATAAATCACACTCAATTTAAGAACAAAACTTAACAAAATCCCTGAAGTTTCCACCCTCAGGGTAACAAAACCTTGACAAAGGAACAAATAATAAAGCTTCCAAAACCAGAAAGCAAATAAAAGGGAACAATTTGTCTCATCACTCACATGTTTTTATGCTTGCAGAGCTGACAAGAACTGCCTTTTGCGACCGCATTAATGCAAGAGCTCTCCTTTGTGGAGTAGGAAAAAACAGATGCATAAAAGGTGAACATAAGACAGACACCAACTGGCGAAGAAGGAACCAGCAGGCAGTAATTACAAACCCTCTTTCTTAGGGCTGCAGCAGGTTGACTCAAATTTAAAAGTCTGGAACACCCCAGAAAAGTATGTTAGGAAAAAGCTCCTGTGGCAAAATAACTCAGCAGAAGCACAGACCAAAGATGTGGAGCTCACCAGGAGAAGTGCACTCGGGAGAGGGGTTTACCTGGTGGTTTTGTTGGTGGCGTATTCTTATGTCTTGCTTTTCCTGAACTGTGGTGGTCTTCGCTGCCCTGCCATGGTGTTATTGTCTCCCTGTGTTCTGCCCAGTAGATACAAATCCATAGCGCCTCTACCCTCCTCTACTTACAGCAGCTTAAGTCACAGTGTCCCAGAGTTTCACGCTGCTATTGGTAAGACTCCTCCTGTTCCTGGAATACCTTCAGAAAATGTATCTATTATAGCTTTAACCAATGCTGCTCACTTATATGCAGATTATTGCTGACTTCAAGCATTCAAGATTGAGTCAATGACTGCCAGACAGCGTATCTGAAGAACAGACCCCTGCTTTGCTGATAATGGAGTTACCCTGGTGACAGGACCCACAGCACCCACCTCCCTTCAAACGGCTGCAGTGCCTCCAAAGATGTGACAGGTCACCTCATGCCCAAGGGTTACACCTTGAACACGGCCCAGTGCATTTCATCACAGGCCTATAGGCTACTGGTGGCAGATAAAGCAGCAGCAAATGAAAAGTTCCTCAGAACACCACTACCACTTGCTGGACTACTTTACAGCAAGAATGGGAAGAGAAATGAACACCACCACAATAAACACTGTCTGAAGAAAACACTGATAACGCAGTCTCCAGAACAGCGCTGGAAACACACGGCCTTGGCAGATTTGCAAACCACCTGCTCCAAATCTCAAATACAGTTCTGAAAAGAAAAACCCCTCATATGGCTCTTAAAGAAACAAATGAATATGTGCCATGCTTCCTTGCAAAAAAAAAATCGATGACCAACTTCATTACTTATGCACAGGCTGCAACATAAGCTCCAACACACGACCATGCTGCAGGTCCTCACCCAAGCAATACAACGCCAAACAGACCTTCAGTTGCCCAGCCAAGTAGTTATGGTTTAATTCACTTCACACATTGTCTTTAAATACAATGAGTGTTTACACTAAACTTGTTCGGTGTGGGGTTTTTCTTGCTAAATCAATTTAAAGTTCTTCCTCACACAAACCATCTCCCTCCCACCCCCAGTTTGCTCACCTCCACTAATCCCTGCATAGCTGTTCCTTCTTGAAACATCTGCAAATGGCCCATCTCCCCACACTTTAGTCTTACAAATCTGAAATTCTGTCCTGCTGGGACATGCACACGTTAAAGGAGAAGTGCTAGGATGCAGCAGATGCACCCCACTTCTGAGCAGCCTTTGGAGAAACAAGATTGTGGCCATAGCCTCCTCAATGAGGAGGAGTCAGCATGCTGGGCAAGCTGCTGCACAAAAGCATCTATGACTTCTTGGAAAGAATCACACTCCACAGTTAGGTTCCAGAACTGGTAATTTTATTCTGCTAGACAACGTTCTCTATAATTTAGGATATGAAATTTTTGTCTCAGTGATGTTCATTTTCAGCTGTTGCACATCTAAGTTTCAGTGGTAAATGAGTTTCCCTCTACACTGAAACAAAAATAGAAGGTCAGATGGTTGTAAGAACTAATTACTCAAATCTCCATATAATTTCTAAACATTTGAAATGCAGACAAAGTTCCCAGACTTTCTATATAACATAGTTCTACTGCATGCGTGCTTTAAAGCACACAGGAATTTTCAGGACAGTAAATGAAACTCGACACTTCTAGGACATTTGAAAAGCAAATGATGCATCATGAGATCTGACAACACTTCCATACATGACTGTGATAATTGTCATAAGGAGATTGTTTGATAAAGCTCCAATACGCCCATGACAGATAGGAATGAAACCCATAGACACGCTCCATGTCACTATTCAGGTCTCATACCTGATCTTCTCCTTGCAGCATGTGTTTTCAAGAGTTTACACAGCAAACTATTCTTTCTGCTAATAAATCAAAGTTAACAAAACCATAGTAGCCTTGGTTTGAAGACTCTAGGTGCAAGTGCACATATTACTAAGTAGCACATGCTTTGATGTAGTTTCTTCTGTCACAGGCAAGCCAAATGCTGCAATCACTCCAAGCTACATGAAGAACTCGCATGATTTATTTTGTACACAATCCCTTCCACTAGAAGGATCCAGCCACTCAAGGGACTGTCTTGTCTGTTATTTAAACAAAAAACCTCACACCAGTCAAGAAAAAGCACAAGATTAATAAGCATTTTTCTTGATCATCTTGATAGTAAGGAAAGGCCAGATCCAGAATTTTCACGCACTATCTGCATTTGTTACTTTCTGGCAGCTCTTTGTTCAAACAGCACCTGTATCAGAGCAGTTTATGGAGCAGGAGGTGAAACGGCAGACAAGAAACTGCACTTGCGGTCTCAGCCAGTCTGGTCTGTGGGGCCAGCTAATTACAGCAGTGCTTTCTTCCCTTCTACAGCCTCTGCAAATGCAAAATATTCCTGACGTTTAAAAATAAAGCCTCCTCTGAAAAATGACTGTTAACTATAACTTTAAAATTACACTGCATAAAGCCTACTAAGTTAAATTTCACATATTTCCATATTTACTATTGTTGAAGAACTACTTTGACATGAAAATCGCTTAGAATCCAAAAAAGGAGAAGTTGCTTGACAGTATTGTCTATTTCTTCTGAACAAAAAGCCAAGGTTACTTTACAAAGCAGTTATCCAGCATCCAGTTCTTTGGTTTTTTTTTCTTCTTTCTTAAAACACAGCATCAGTGGAAGTTAAAGGACACTTTGTCACCATTTCTGCATTGTGATGGAAAGGATTATGTCTAAGCACCCTCTAGAGCACGAATTGGAAGGTGTAAATCTTTTATTTACAAGGTTCCCAGGAAAACATGAAGCCTCACTGTGTCATTACCAGATTCAGGGTGAAATGGAAGCCAGGACTATTGCCTCCTACAATGGCTCTGACATTCCCTGAATGTCACAACGGAGATCAGTTGTGAAACATCCAGTAACTTACTGACACCCCCAGGGGCAGAATAAGATAAAAGACTCTAGATGTGCCAATCTGATAAGCTCCACAGGTGCTCCACACCCTGAAGCACACCTATTTTGGCAAGGTCTGATAGACCCATAAAGCAGAACCCCTCAGATCAGGCCTCCTGAAAGCCTCTCAGCTTTAAGCTCTTCACAAGATACTGCAATGGCCACCACCTTTTAAAGCCTATTCTTGGAAGGCCTTCTTAGTTGCAGAAGAACTTAGGAAGGAGCTCATGCAGGACTGGAAAACTTCTATTGAACTTACTCCCCGCTCCTACCTCAGCAAGCATTCCTCTACCCAGTATGGATTCAAGGTGCTCAAACTGAGTGCTTTTTATTCCTGTAAATCCTTCAAAATATTACTCTCTCAGTAAAGAGGTGTCTTATCTCTCGGTATATACCAGAGCGCTACTTTGAAAACAGACATGGAGTTTCCTTCAGAACAGCTCTGAAGTGTAGGCTGTGTAGTCTCCGTCTCATTTTCACCTTTTGTTTATAAGCCAATAAATCTGTTTCTAAAAAATTGTCTAATACTTTCCACTTACTGAAGCTCTCATTATACAGGATGGAAAAGGCGCCTTTAAAATACAGAGGCAATTATTTTAAAAACCCTGAAAAGCATAAATCCAACTCAACTTTAGATCCTCACTCATTACCTATTCTTGACTTTCTGAAGCCTCACCAACAGCACACAAGTGGTAGTTTGCTTTCCCTATCCACCAAAACTACTCCATTCTCCAGAATTCTGCAAATCTAAGGAGTTTAACTGCCCAGGCACTCCCTAGAAAATCTTGAAAACTTCCATCTACAGTAGCCACAACTGACTGACAAGCCCCAAACTAGCCATTCCCTGCTCAAATAAGAGGCTGTTTTGGTAAGGCAAAGATTTATTTATCAAATTTGCATGTATCATGTCAGACAGCTGGTAAGATATTTACACAACAGTTTGAAATACACAGTATTTGCATTTTATACAAGCAACTAAGTGCAGCCTGTAGTAAGTTTACTTTCTATGCAGTATCCAGATAATCCCACTGCTACATAATTCCAGTTAAAACCCCACATCTGTAATGCTTCCACAAGAGTTTCTACACCTGAGAAGTTTTAGTATATCCTTTCAAGAGGAAGCCTGCAATTAAAAGCCACATACGTAAGCCTATTTAGAGGTTGTCATTCCAGTTGCAAGTGACTTGCTTCCTTTGAAGCAAGGTCTGATATACTCTCCCTTGAGCCACACAGTACTTGTGATGGTCCTTCAGAAGCACTGTCTGCATCACCTCCACAGCCGAGCTCTTCATCTTGTTTGGATTCCTCTAGAGCCAGACTCTTCAGCATCTCAAGATTGCCAGGTGCTTGCCCAGTTAGGCTCTAGGAAGAAACAGAAGACAGGGAACTTAATACTTTCTACTTAATAGCCAGTGAAATAAGACTGTGCATATTCAATTAAGCAGACTAATCATCTTTGTTTGGAGACTGTTGTTATAATTAAAACATTCCTCAGTCACAAAAATCTTAAGACACTCGAGTTCAACCTAAATTGCTACCTCTGAGACCACATCAATTTTAATTTTAGTCTTCCTAGCTTCTTCAGTAAGACGGGTTTGTATCTTAAGTAACCTAGAATATGTGAAACAGCTTCAAGTTAAATATTATAGTACTATATGGGTTTAATTTTAGAAAAATTACTATACATCAGATTAAGTTTCTAATTTTTAATCATAGATAATGAAGCTACATTAAGTCTAGATGAACTAGAAGACCCAGCAGTTTCTAGCACTTGATCAGACTAAAAGTTCCTCACCTCATCTGATCTAAGGAAGAAAAACAGGACTGCAAGAGGCTGCTTGAAGCTTCTGGTTGTTTGATGTATCACTTAAGGCTCATTAAAGCCTCAGAAGTGAGCAGCTTGCAACTAATAAGTGAACTTAACAGCTGAGGAACTGCAGAGAAGTTTCCAACTACATTAGTTCTTTAAGTCCTGAAGTCATTTAACTTCTGCCTGGGGGTTTATCACTAACAAGCAGCACTCCCTGAATCCTGAAAAAATTCAAGTGTAGCAAATTAATGGAGTCTTTTAAGACTGACCTAAATTGCAGTATCTTAAAAACTAAATTCATCAAGTCTTTATCAATTAATCAAGTTGCTTGCAATAATCTTCCGATTTGTTTCTACCACCCTAGTCTAATCAGAGACTAAAAATATTTGTCAGGCACCCAGCTTCACATCCCAGTTGAGATCTCAGTCCCTACAAAAACAACCTAACTGCCAGTTTTAGTATCAAGGTTCCATGGCTATACATTTATCACAGCTTCAGAAGCTGTTACAGACAATCTACTCCTGGCAGAGGAGTCATGGAATCAGTGACAACTACCTGTCCCCAAGGAATTCTCAGAGGAAGCTGTTTTGAAACATACAAGTTTGAGCCCTACAGAGTTTGTGCATTAGCTCTTTTTGAGCCATGAAACTCACAATTCTTCAGAGGAACCTTGATTTAAGAGCACAGGTGCTCACTCCTCTCTCATTGCTCCACTTGACACATCCCTGTTTCAAGTTTAGTTCCTCAAAGGACACATCCAGTTGAAACACTTAAGCCAGCAGCCTCATACAACTTATCAAGCATTTGAATTTAAGTCACCTCGGAGAAGTGGAAATTAACCTTTTTTGTCACCACCTCTAAAAAGCAAAGCCTGTTCTATTAACACAATAGGTTGACTGTCCCCTTCAGAAAACATCGCTTAGTATTTTCATCACCCCTAGTACTCTCATCACTCCTGTAGGTTAAGGTGGAAAAACTGATCCCCTAGAAGGGGCTTTATGCCTCTGGATTACAGCAACCCCACAAGGAAACAGGTCAGACAGTAATTTAAAGAGCTGTGTGAGCACACAACATAGAAGTTGTGACTTACTAAAAAATTCTTTTCTGGTTTCTCAGTTTTTAATTCTCTAACATTAACTGAAAATCCCTTTAAGTACCTCAATGATGCTGGTCACATAATCCACATGTTCAGCAAGGCGCTCTAGCTCTTTATTTTCTTCTTTTAGGCGGGCGATTTCACCATCTTTCTGTTCAATTTCTTTGTGCAACTGAGTTCAAACAACAAAATGTTAGAACAGGAAGACGATAGCCAGTGGTAAAGTAGTTAGTTATCTTTCACCAGCTACCTTTTCATTTTCTTGGAGCACTTCATAGAGAGCCTTCCTCCTTTCTTCAGCCATTTCTTTCCAATATTGAGATGAAGGACTTCCTGAAGTAAGGAGCTACAGTAAGCCTGTGCTAATTCTGAGATCACTTTAAGATATCTAAGTTGCATAGAAGTATTCTATGTTAAGTTACTCCATACAGTGTTTTCCCAAAGTTTAGTTGTAAATTTACAACTAGAAATATAAGCTTGCAGAAAACAGATCCTACACAAGCTATACAGGCAATCTCCAAGAAGTTGCCTCAACGATGGAAGTCTTATTCCCAAGTCACTGTCCATATTTGGCTTAATGGTTCTGAGAAACCGCACACGCAGTACATTATGCCAAAGCAGGCTTTGATTTCATCACAGTTAGTCACTTAAAGCTTGTAGCCAAGCCATAGTAAAACTACAGAACTCCTTAACACTGCTGTACACAATGGTCCTCATCTACTGGTTACCATAAACTCATTCTTAAACATTTTTAGTGATCTATACCATCCCTAATTCCTGCTATGCATTACAAAAACCACAAAGCCCTTACCTAACTGACAGAGGAACGATGTTTCAAGCTATATTCCAATGGCAGCATAGCATTTCAAGTGCAAGAAAACATTTCAGGAATTAGCACATACCTTTTATCATGAGATCTACCGCTTGAATGCCATCATTCATGTTCTCATTTTCTTGCTCCTTGTCCACAGACACTTCAGCTTTACAAGCCTTTGAGGTGAGCTTGTTATTCCAGAGTTTCCTTTTGACTGAAGATTTCTTCTGCATAACACAGGCAGGTTTAACTTCAGAACAACATTTCAGCTTTTTTAAAAAATACAAACTTTTAAGTCTACTCACTTGCAACTGCAAGTAAGTCTCTGTAAGCCCTGCTTTCTTCATGTAGTTCTAGTTTACAGGCATCTTCCTCGATACCCATAGGTTTAACAAAAGAAAAATCTCAAACATTTTCCTGAATTACTCAGAAACGACTAGTTTTTAATACTGTCTAGTACTAAAAATAGTAAGCTTAAGTTGTATTACACTAGTTACTTGAAAAAATAATATGATCAGCTATTAAGTTAAAAGCTTAAAAGCATTTCACTGAGTAGAAATAGCCACACATCTACAGGTTATCTTTTAGTTCATACCTCATTACATCTGCCAACCAGGCAACCTGTTGCTGAAGGCTGAATCATTTTAAGAGTTCGTCTTGGGGCAGCGCTGCATGTGGCATCTGTGAGGTATTTCTAAAAAGACAAATACAGCTTCAGACTTCACTCTTCTCTACATGAACTGAAAGTTCGGAATCTGTCATGCTTCCATCAAAGTAACCCATGGTTCATCTTTTCAATTAAGAAAGATACTTTAGTCTACATTAAAGCTTGTGTAAAGACGGGGATCTATTCATTTGTAGCAGAGGTGGCTCTTACTCATACGAAGCTATGCTCAGTCCCTGCCTCTTAGAATTCTTACCCTCCACAGAAGTCTTACAGCAGAAATATTTTGACTTGATTTCAAGGTCAGTTAAAGTGCAAGGGACACATGAAAACTTGAGCTAAAACTCAAAGATGTATTTGAGAACAGCAGTATTAGACTTTGAAGGCCAGACAGAAGTGACTGCAATTACAAGTTTAGTGGTAAAGTCACACACATCACTTCAGGCAGCACCTGTTTTTGTTACCTGTGAACACACCCTCAAGTGGTGTTCATTTAAATAGATGTGTTGCTTCTGTTATCCACTAAAATGGATCCAAAGCCTCCTTGCTTCAATCCAGACAGGCTATAGTTTTGTATAAAAAGTATGTTTATCACCTTTCCTGTCATGCATAAATCCTCGTTTCCTGCACCAAAGCTTTCTGATTGGGTTGGTTCCGCTGCCACCATGGGACAGCAAACAATGGCAGACAACCAAGCAAGAATCACCAGAATACAATGCTACCCCAGCGTGAGAAAGTCACCGATTCACACCGTACTTCATGTGACCAGAGCTCGCCTTTCCCACGGTAGTTTCTGCCACCAATTATCCCACTGTTGAACTGAAGGACAAACACTAACTGCTGTGGGAACAAGAATCACACCGTGTGTCAGACACTGCTCACTGCTATTGAAGGTTACAGCTATGTATACTCTGCCAAGAAATTATTAACTGAGTTAACCCACTGGAAGTGCAAAACACCACACCGAGGAATTTACACCGTCGAGTCACTATACGACAAGATTACCATGTGTGTAAATCAGTTACCAATTGGCAATTTTCATTAATACCAGAAATTTTCACTACAATCACTCTATCCCTCATGATAGATAGCTTCTATTTTATATGGCATCTGTACAATTCTAATTAGGGACCGCAATTTTTCTTAATAATTTGTTGTTACAAATTGTAACTGTTAAATTACAAATTTTTGTTCATTGTTAAAATATTGTAAATATTATTGTGTGCAAGTTATTGTAGGTTTAACAAAAGTCTTGTAACAAGACTTGCACAGGTATAAACTATAGAAACTTATTATTTGCCTCTTAAAAACCTAAATCCTTTAAGCATTTCCACCATTTTTAAGGCAACTATGGTTCATGAGGGTGACTTTAAAAACAGAACTGCCTGCATGAATACTTCAGCTAAAGCATGGTCAAGTTAAGACAGATTTAACTGTTAGTATGTTCATCCCTATAAAGGGCAGACTACCGAACCTGTTCTCCAACCCCTCAGGAACCAGGCTAATTCAGTGACCAAACTGAGGCAGGTGGCCAGTACCTTAAAAAAAGCCACAACAAAACAAAAGAAACAAACAAAACAAGCCACAACAAAAAGCACATGGAAAGACAGCAAGCTCAGTGTCAAAGTAAAAAGGACTTGCTGAGCAGTAAGAAAAAAGTAGTCCTAAGCACATATGCCCAAGCAGGACAGAGTGTTCCCAAGGCACACCACACTGCCTGCCAGGAGGTTACTCAAGCCAACAGGGCATAAGCCAGGTGGAAGCAGATTGCAAAAGATCTCTTTGTATTCCTTCGGTAGATATTAAAACTTGTGTCAGACAGAGGGACCAATTCCCAGAGAACACAGGACAAACGTGGGAACAAACAAAATTCTATTTTCAATAAATTTCCCCTCCTATGTCCTGTCCCTTATCTGCTCCCCTATTCTAGCTTCAAGGCTTTAAAGCCCATACCTGCAAAGACCCTGATGATTTTTCTGCGTTCAGTTTCTGCTTCATTTTGGAATTCATAGGATCACTGAAAAAAAAAAAACAACAAGTAAAACCTTAAGTTAACATCCGGCTGCAACAGAAGTTCAGGTATACTAGCTACAGAATATCCAACTTCAGTTTACTTTTATGACAGCATTAAAAAACTCAGCCCTGCACTGCGTGGCCAGCAGGTTCTTCCAGGCAGAGCCCTCTTGAGGTTCCCCCCCGCCAGGTACTGGAGAGCCCGGAGCGGACACCGCGTGTGGCGGGCACCGGCCCTGCCACACAGACACCACCACGGGTCACAGCCCCTGCAGCCTTTCCGCGGGGACGGGGGAGGGCTGCCACAAACGCACACCAAGATGGCGGGGCGTGGTGTGGGGGGCAGCACCCTCCGGCTCCCGCCAG
>VZZY01025427.1:178066-198176 GCA_013400335.1 Eurystomus gularis | reverse complement strand
GCCGGCGGAGCGCGCGTGCGCGGAGCGGGCAGGGCGGTGCCTGTGTGACTCAGGCGCTGCCATTTTGAGGGGTCGGTGCTGGCCGCGCAGCTCGTCTCCGCGCTCGCTCCCGTGCCGAGGCACAGGCGCAGACCCAGCCGCTGCCGCTCGCCCCTGCCCGCTCCTGCCGTCGCCTTCGAGGACGTCCCGGGACCCTCCCTGGGCGAAGAGAGGCTCAACCTCAGCCCCCTCGTCCTCCTCCCGGCCGTGCCCGTCCTCCGCCGCCGCTCCGGGATCTCTATGCCCGCCACCCTCCGTAGGAGCCACTAGCGCAGGGATCCGCCGCCGTCTCCTCTTCCTCCTCCTCCTCCGTTCGCCGCCGCCGTCGCCTCTTCCTCCTTCTCCTCCTCCTCCTCTCTCCGCCACCATTTCCCCGCTCCCCGGCACCGGGGCGCTGAGCTAGACTATGGGGACCAGATCGGGGCCGAGCAGCGGCAGAGCGGGCGGCCCGGTCACCGTGTGCACTGCAGCAGGGATGGGGGGGCTCCGCGGCTTCGTGGCTTTATCTTGACATGGCTCCTCTCCGTGCTGCGAGCAGCGCCGCCGCCTCCACTGCTCCTCCTGCGCCCGCCGGCTGCGGGTAGCGAGCGGGCCACGGTCTCGGGCTCTCGGCTGAGTCTCTCAGTCTCTTGCTCAAGTGGGGGGGGAAGTTTTGGGAGGGGTTCCTCTTTAGTTTTTTGTTTTCTTTTCTTTTCTTTTTTTTTTTCCCCGAGAGAGGAGGGGAGCACTTCTTCCCCTCTTCTTAACCTGGTCCGACGAATTTGCTAACCTAAAAACTTTTGACCCCGACTAATCAAACACCTGGGGGGGAAAATGTCTGGAGAGAGGAAGAAAATAACCTGATAGCTGGGGAATTGCTTTTGGGGAGTGGGGGGGGAGGGTGTCGCAGAGGTTTGAAATTGCAACCTAGACTTGCAATTTAAAAAAAAAAAAACCTCGCAAAAATTTTGACACCGAAAACCTGTTTTGCGGGAAAGGCAGGAGCAAAAACTCTCCATGTTTTCCAAGTCGTGACCATGAAGTGAGAGGAGAGACACCGAGTTGCTGTGGGTGTCCGGCTGCCCCGGGCACGGGCCGCGGCCGCTGCCGCCTTGCGCAGGGAGGCCTAAGGAGAAGCGGAAAGCGTCGGCCATGCACGGCCTCGGCTAACCGGGCTCGCTGTGGAGCGCAGCAGCAGAGAGAGAGAAGGGTCCCCGGGGGACCAGCAGCCCAGGGAGCGTGTGAGGTGTCGGGGGATGTAGGGCTCTCCCACTGGGAAAGAGCCCGGCTCTGGGGCTCTGATTTGGGTGTTAGTCTCCAGGTGAGATAATACAGTCCCTTGAACCCCTGCCCACCCCCTCGTCTATGGCCATCATGATCCCTCTTCTCTTTGGCAGCGGTAGCTTCAGGGCAATGATGATGAGCAGGATGAAGTTAGAAATGACTCCGCTGTTTTTTCTCTTTGCTCCCCTGCAAACCAGCACTGTGTTGTCTGTAGTTGATTTTGTTGTTGTTGGCAGAGAAATGTCATACCTCCTAGGATGTGCACTCCTCCTTTGCACCCTTTTCTCTGCTCTCCACCAAGTGTAATAATTCTACAGAAAAAAAAAAAAAGTCGGGCAACATAGCAATAGTGGAAAGCCGAGAATAATAATCAGTAGAGTCATGAATCTGGCTGGGGTAAAACGCAATTTGTAATTTCAGCTTCTTTTTTTTTTTGTAAGCAGAGCAAAAGTACCCCCCCATGGATTGGGCTTGTGCCAGTTGCTTTTTATTGTACACATAAATTGTGATAAGATTTGTTTTTTGTTTATTTTTTTTCATTCTTACCCACTTATTCCTGCGGCTAAACTGTTCAAATTTTTGTCTTCAAAATTATTTTTTTTTTTTTCCTTGGTTTATTGTAAAACTTACTGTCCAGCCATGGCTGGACAACTATTTAGTTTGTTTCTTGACCCCTCCAATACGACATTCTCGTAAAATAATTGCTTGAGGTGTGGTTTTGGGTTACATTCGTGTTTTATCTGTTCAGTCGTATTAGCAGGAATAAAACGACTTGTTTCTGTTGTACTTGAGTCTTACGAAAAGGTGCCCATAGTTTAGCGACAGTTTCCAAAGGCTTTAGTACCACCTGTATAACAAAATGGGGGACCCAAACTCCCGGAAGAAACAAGCTCTGAACAGACTTCGTGCTCAGCTTAGAAAGAAAAAAGAATCTTTAGCTGACCAGTTTGACTTCAAGATGTACATTGCCTTTGTGTTCAAAGACAAGGTAACTTGGCTTTAATGTTCCTCTGCTTCCGTGTTGTCAGTTGCAGTGTGTTAGCTGTGCTGGGTGGAGTCTTGCTGCGTGATTGCATCGTATGGTTTATCCTTAATAGGTTCCATGGCTCTTTAACAGCTTTTTAAATTGCTTTAATATTGACTTAGTTCATGTTTGTCTTTTTGGCTTTTCAAATGTTCATAGCTCTGTAATGCAGAGGGTGCCAGTGCCCCATTAAATGGTTACTTGGTAACTATCGGGTAAATATTTTTCGAAGCTAGTACTGCAATTCGTTGAGCCTGATCAGGGTCCGGATTGCGTAACTGTTGGCTGTGAACAGTTGGGTTGCAAAGGGAGACCTGGCTGGAGCGATTGCTGAAGTTACTGTGTTTATCTGGTAAAGCAGAAGGGAGGACCTGGCAGTTGAAGGGAGGAGTTGTAAAATGCGGTACTGAAAGGGCCCAAGTGCGGAGGCTTATGTGAAACTGCTGCTACCATTTTGAGAGGGAGGGAAAAGAGGAAGTCTTCATTTGCTTGGCTGCCTCCTCTGAATGTCTGGGCCAAGGCAGGGGCCTGAGGATGTTTCTAAAGCGAGTTAAAGACCCAGAATTGTAGGAGAGGTTCTGTCTACAGAAGATGAAGAAAAGTAGGTGTTTCTAGTAAATGAATATGCTGAGGGAGTGAAGACAGATGCAAATGACAACAGGACATAATGCAGGAAATGCATATAGATGAGCACTGAAATTTTTTAATCCCTTCCAATGTGTAGATTTTGCATTTACTGTAATAGGTACATGTTTTTTAATGACGTTTCTGTTATTTGAACTTTTTTAATTGAAAAGTTTCCTCCAAAATTCCCAAGTTCAATTTGCTTTTGTTCATCAGTTCTAGCGCAGAGGTGGATGAAGTGCGATGTAATTTCTTGATATATGTTTAAGCATATTTCTTATTAACATATTTATTGGAAATATGTTTAAGCAGTGGCACCAGATTTTCTTAGATGATAGGACTTTAATGGTTTTAGCTGGAGCATTCACTTTCTGGTTGCTCCGTAGAAATTACTTGCAAATGCCTGTTTTAAATCCTATAAAATTTGCTTATCACAGGGAACTTAAGATGTCCATCCAGTACCAGTTTGCGTAAAGTGGAAGTTCAGCTCAGCCTTGCTTGGTCAGCAAATAGTTGTCTGTTACATATGTTCTGGCTGAGTGTGAGGAGGCTTATTTGGTAAAATGAGCTTTGTCATGTAGTTCTTAAATAGGTCAAGACTTCTCATGAGCTATAAGAAGGCTGTTAGTAGCAGACATACAACTTGAAGCAATTTTACAATCAGCAAAAAACTGTTCTGAATTGCCCATAACATTTTGGCCTTGCTTGGGAGAGCTTTGAAGGATTTCTAATGAGTATAAAAGTTATTTAGCAAGTTTAAATAGTCCCTGTTTGAGGTTATGACTTGTAGCTGACTTAAGATTGGCTCTTGATCACCCACTGTTACCAAATGAGGCATTGGAAGATTTCACTTTGCAATAAACTTGGCCTTTTAGGAAAAGTGGAGATAAATGTTACTTGATTTGCAGAGAGAAGCTTGTAGAGGGCTCTTGGTCAGCCCCAAGTCATGTATTCTATGTGATAAAAGGGCAGTTCTGTTAAAGTTTAGGTAGCTTTAATGCTTGTGACATTGGTGTGTAAGTATTTTGGAGACTATACAAACCTGTTCAGCTTCTTGTAATAAAAAGTTGATGGGCTGATTATGTTTAATGTATAAAATTCTGTGTGTAAAATTGTGGCAAAGTGCTAACTTGTGTGATGAGCGCTTTATACAGAAATGCTAACTGAGAATGACACATTCTGAAATAAACTTGTCTATAATTGCCAAGACAGGGTTGTAATCTTAATGTAACCTCTGCTTATTTTTAGAAGAAAAAGTCAGCGCTTTTTGAAGTGTCTGAAGTTATACCAGTCATGACCAATAATTATGAAGAAAATATCCTGAAAGGTGTGCGGGATTCCAGCTATTCTTTGGAAAGTTCCTTAGAGCTTCTGCAGAAGGACATAGTACAGCTTCATGCACCCCGCTACCAGTCTATGCGCAGGGTAAAGTTCCTCCTCACACTTGCTGGATTCTTGTGTTTTTCCTTGTGAATCTCAAGGCTAATCCTGCTGGTTTTATTTTCCCAACTCTTCTGCTGCACTGGAGTTCTGAGGATATGTTTATGGGTCTAGTTTGAAGGGTAACAGCATATCTGTTGTGAAATTTGTTTTTAAATGTGTGATGTTCAAGCTTTATCTTTCATCTGTCTCATTCAAATATGCCTTGGGAATTGTACCTTCTTGCCATCCTTGTCCCTTAGTAGACACGTGCCAATTCTTACAGCAGCACTTGCTGTGCAGCTGAGTGGTTTTGCTTTATGGATATTGGAAGATAGACTGTCTTTGCTAATGGTTTATCAGAGTTGGAATGCATATTAACTGAATGCTGGTATTAAAACTCAGTGTAAGGAAAGGAAGACTTCAGTTGTGTTCTGAGTAGTGCAAATGGAAAATGACACAAACGTGGTAGTAAATGCTACCTTTAAATTATGTGTCTGTACAGATAAGTTGCTTATCTGTGTATTTGACTAATGGAGGGAATGGAAGTACAGAACTTTTATTACTTACAGGATGTGATCGGCTGTACCCAGGAGATGGACTTCATTCTTTGGCCTCGTAATGATATTGAGAAGATAGTCTGTCTCCTGTTTTCTCGGTGGAAGGGATCTGATGAACCCTTTAGGCCTGTTCAGGTACGTGGTGTTGTTTTTAACTTCAGTAACTTGCAGCTGGAGGGGAAGAGAATACTATCTCTTCTTAACCAATGAGTTGGTAAGGTATGCGACTTCTGTGCATGCTAGTATGTGGTCTGTTTTATTTATAAAGCAGTTAGTTTTGAATGCCTAGTTCTGCTTCTTACGTTTATGCCCTGTTATATTAGCTTGGGAGTTCTTCGAACTGCCGAGACTCAAGTGTGTTGTTGAGGTTCCTGATTCCTGCTTTTCATAAATGAGAAGAGGGAAGAAACAAAAGTGGTTGTAAAAGGCCCAGATTGAAGGAAATCAGTTGGTTAAATGTGAGCTTTCACTTGACATTTTTATTCCTCTCTCTTACACAATGCAGGCCAAGTTTGAATTTCATCACGGCGACTATGAAAAACAGTTTCTGCATGTTCTGAGCCGAAAGGACAAGACTGGAATTGTTGTCAACAACCCTAACCAGTCAGTGTTTCTCTTCATTGACAGACAGCACTTGCAGGTAAACTTATTTCATGCGTTTTAATGAGTGCCTTTTAATAATAAAATGCTTTTTCTTAGGAACATCGGTGATTTTTACTGTGAAATACTCAAGTAGAAAAATTGATCAGGCATTCATGCTTGTATTTCAGCATTTTCAGAGGAACTTAGGCTGTAAATAGGATTCACACATGCAAAAACTAGCTGTGGGCCCCAGATGTGTTCACAATTTAATGCTTTTATGTTAAAAATAAGTTTAAAATAAGACTTAATGGTGTCTTGGAAAAATTAAAACATTGGCTTAATTTGGGTGATACTACAGAAATAATTAAAGCAAAGAATGAACAGAATAGTGAATTATTTTAGGCATTAGAGATCACACACTGGTTTTGAGTTCAGGCTGTTCATATGGATGAGATAGTGACTTTTAAATGCCTTTGCCCTTCTACAACCAGCAGTGAGCTAATAATTGGGCTGGATCTTCTGGAGGTCTACTTGTTAGTCTTGAGTTCACTTTCATGTTTAATAGCTTCTCTTTGGGTTTTCTTTGACTCTAGACTCCAAAAAACAAAGCTACAATCTTCAAGTTATGCAGCATCTGCCTGTACCTGCCACAGGAGCAGCTCACTCACTGGACGGTTGGAACCATAGAGGATCACCTCCGTCCTTACATGCCAGAGTAAGGTCCTGGCCAGCAAAATGGGGAAGATCACAGAATGCAGCAGTGGATTTTCACTTTCCTCACCACTTTCTTTCAGAATCTAGAAGAAAATGGACTCATGTTCAGAACACTATACATTGTGAAACTTGATCATCCTGGATTTTTTTTATCATTCGTATCTCAGAACTTTACAATTTTTTTTTAGATGTTTTCTGCATGGACCTTGTGAAAGAGAGGATGCTCTGCACACTTCTGCACTGCATCAGCATCTGACTAAAATGTGAAGTGAAGGGACTGTACACTGAAACAAATGTATCCGAAAGCACAAGGTGACCATTTGTGGTGGTGTTCCCATTTGTGCTGGTCATGCCCCTAACATCTACAATGTTAACCATCAGTATTTGGAGGGTGAGAAGTGAATGTAACGGGTATAAAAGCCTTATAGCTTTGCTGTTAATGATTGTATCAAAGAGCACTATCATTCATTTTAATGAACAGAAAAGTGGCTATTACAGTAGGAAGTAAATGCGGGAAAGAAATCTTTCTTTAAAAAAAAAGCATCTCATTTAATGTGTAGGCATTTTTTTTGCCTCTTTTATTTTGCTGGGCCATGTCTAAGTTTACTGGCACTTTTGTTTTGGATCTCTTTCCCCAAGTTGCTGTATAACTGTATGAAAGTATTCTTTTGAGTTGGATGCATTTATACAGCTGAGGCAGACCTGGAGTCTGAAGTTGCTAAAGCAGCTAAAAATAAAATAATAGCTGCAGAAACAATGTCGGTAGAGGATTATTTTTTCTTGAGAGTTGAGACTTGTAAACTTGCAGGTGAACTGTGCAGGAAATACTGGTTTCTAAAACATTTCTTATGGAAAACCCATTGAGGTTTGTTTTCTTTTGGAATAGACATTATAAACCAATGTAAAATAGTGTTTGGAGTGTCAAAAGTTGGTTCTGACATAACATTTTTAAGATTGTGCAATGATAAAAGGAAGACTACTGTATAGTTTTGATGACAAAAGAAGGCTCTGCTTAAGGGTTGAGTACTTTACTGGAGTAAAACTGCATAAGCCTGCTCCCTTTGGATAAAACTAGTGCTTACCTGTTTAAAACTTGTATTTAGCTTTTGTTTGGAATTGGAAAAAATTGGAACTTAAATAAATTAGGTGAAAGATGACTGGGTTCATTTATGAAAACACTATGAACTTAGTAGTGTCTTACATCTTGACAGTGTCACCCATTGCAAAGAGAAAATGTACAGACCGTAAAATGGTTTTCAGATTAACAAAGATTTAGTGGCAGAGGTGTTCTTCTGAGTGTCGGCAATAGATGTGTTTCTAAAAGCAGCTGTCAGAAATAACTGCATTGCTGGCATGCTGTTGCATTGCTGCACGGGTATTTTTAGTTCTTTGGTTGTAAGGCTCTACAGGTTAAACTGGAGCATCCCCTAAAAAAAACAACTTGAGAGCTGAAACTTCACGTTCATAAATGCCTTAAGTTACAAAGAAATACCTTGAAAAGGCAGAGTAATGTTTACAAAGTTTGTGATGGTGTAAACCTCATTAGTTTGTTCTGTTGAGCTGTTTGTAAATACTTCTGTAAGACAGCTGTGCTGTCAACTGCTGGTGTGGCTCCTTCAGATACCCTCATACTAAGAATTGAAATACACTCAATGTCTCACCTGAATATGGGAGTTTGACCAGGCTGCTGCTTGAGGATTTGTTGTGAACTTGCCAGGGGTGAACAGGGCAGGGATAAATGTGGAGGCAGCAAAATTAAGTACAGACCTATTAAATCTTTCACATCTAAATGAAGTGGTTAGTGAAGGGAAAATTGTCGGATGCTTTAGAGACGATGAGAAACTTCTTAAATGTCATAGCTCGTACATGGCTGTATTGTTTTCCTTCACCTTTCAAGCTTCTTCAGCTGCACAAGTTACCAAAAATGCAGTAAAACGGACAGAACTGCTTGTACAAGCATTGCCCAAGTCCTAATTGGCCTGTGGCTGGTTTGCAGTTGATGCCCTTTGTCTGTCTCAGAACAAATTGCTTCTCCAAAGCATTTTGTTACACTAAAACTGCTGTTAAGTGATACATCGGGTAGTAGGGTCACATCCAGGTTACTCAGTGTTTCTCTTAAAAAAAAAAAAATTGGTTACTCGAATGAGTACTGATCTTTGAGCATTGAAGGCTTTAGGTCAAGGTACTGATCTCTTGATACATGATTTGTTTTGCATATCAGAATGTTAAGCCTATTAGAAACAGCTGATGGAAAGACTAATTCTGTCAATTTTCTGGACTTTTTGAAAAATCAAATATCTGAAAGACTCGGGTCTGTATTTACAAAAGGAGCAGAGGATCAGTCTACACTACAGGTAGGTGCTCTCGTCCTTGTGACCAACCACATCTTTTTGTTGACACATTAAGGCATAATGTATTAGTTTTAAAATTACTTCAAAACCTGATACAAGTGGTGTAAACTCCTGCTGCTTGTACATCCTCCTGGATGTGATCGCTACAGGTGTCCTTCCCTGCTCACTTCTGTTTTGCTGGTGGGAGAACGCTACGTTTCTTGCGCTTGTCATGTGTGGAGTCATTGGGTTGCTTTCAGTTGGTGAACACCACCTCATGTTCAGCCCCATCACTGGGGCTTGAACAGAGAACAGTGGCTTCAGGGTTTTTTGCTCCTTAAGTGTGAGATTATTCTAATGGACTGTTACAGGCTTCATTTAAGATTACATTAAGGTTCCTGCCACTAGCATGAAGTTGTTAGTGTCCAGAATTACCAGGTGATATGTACTCCCACTAGGCAGAGAGATGTGGTGGGGGTTTCCTTAATGGCTATTTCCTCGTGTCAGCCTGGAAAAGCTGCTCCCATTTTTAGTTTTGTATTTATTGCAGCAGCAAATTCAGAAGCTGTGTGAGCCTGTGGATTCTGGAACAGCTCTCTGGAATGAAATCACGAGATAAAAGGTTTTAGTAGTGTTTTGTTACAAGAGTTCAGCATGGATGTTTGAGGCATGATACTAGCCAGAGTGGTGTTTATTCTAGAAGTCCTGTTGTGGAATTTTTCCTATTAGTAATCTTTACGTATAAACCACTCTTTCCCAAAGCATAAGGCTGCTGCTATTACTCATCCATTAGTATCATTAGCACACAAAACGGACATTTTTGGGTGTAGGTTTGACCTTCATTTGCACCTGTACTACTTGATGCCATGGTAGTGTTGTGAGCAAGGCGTGAGCTTGCAGGTGTCTCCTGTACCTGCTGGCGTTCTGCAGGATCAAGTTGAAAGGTTCAGAGAGAGCCTTTACACTAAACCTGGAAGTTTTCTCAGCTCCTTCCCCACTGTAGTGCACAGGGACTGGGTGATTAGTATTAGCTTAAATTATTAGTTTAAATCTTCCTTGTGGTGGTGTTTTTGGGGTACAGATGAAGTCTCTGCTGTCAGGAATGCTTGGGCGGAAACCACAGTTCCTTCTACAGTGGCAGGTGCTGCTTTCTGATGTGTGCACTGCAGCTGGGAGTTCACTGGGCTGCCTACCATGCTGAAGCTGTGGAGGAGTGTATCACCTCTACAGGTTAACTCAAGCAAGCGAAGCGATAAGCCAGTGTAATTTCTCTTCTGCATGGCTGACAGATGCTTTTTCACGCAGAAGATCTCTGTGACCTAGTTCTGCTTGGGAAGGATTTACATATGGAAAGGTCCCTTAATTTGAGCACAGTTACTGTATGCCAGAGCACCCACTCCACAGGCTGCTTTTCTGGACCCTTGAGCTAGTATTGAGCTGCTTGAGCTTCAAGCAGCTACTGTTTTGTAAGCAAAAGAAATCAAAGCTGCGGACTCTTACTACAATCGTCCAGCCCCAGGTACTGTTCTGATGAACAAAAATAGGGCTGGTTTGTTTTGGCTGGTTGTTTTTGGAGGATAGCCAATGTGTCTTGTTTGATTAGAGCTTGCAGGTAACTTGGTTTAGGAGAGAACCGTATCTGCTGCAGTGTCCCACAGCTGTGGTAGCTTGGGACCAGGGGATCTGGTAACAGCAGTCCTTTGGTGAATGCATTACAGAACCACAGAGGTAATTACCGCCATCACGTTGTCCTTGAGCTCTTAAGCAGCTAAATAGCAGGAATCAAAGTGCTTTTTATTCTTCATTCCCATGGACAGTGAGGTCAGGGAGAGCTGCTAGTGTTTCTACTGACTAAATGGTTTCTGCAGATTGGGAATTCTAAAATGGTTAGTGATAAAACGCAGTTGGAAATTCTTCTGTTGCCCTGGCAGTGGCTCAGAGCCAGTCAGCGAAGCTGAACAGAATTGAGCTGCTGTGCAGAACAGTTACTTAACAAGTCTTAATTCTTCCTGCCCCCCCCATCCCCTTTAGGTGGGAGTCCTTGCCAATTTGAGAATTGTAAACTGACTAGCTCGTAATTAAATTGGCAGAGTAACCTTGGTGAAGCGACTCAGCTGAGACCCCTGTGACAGGTGGCTCAACCTGGAAGACCAACGAGGAGTCCTGATTGTCGTAATGCCTGTTAGAGCAGTGATGTCCTTCCTCAGCCTCCTCTCCACAGTCAATCACAGGCACGTTGCTGGAATCCTTAATGACTAAGTCATTCCTCACAGCACCTTAATCTGTGATTGGTACCTGGACTCTTGGTTTTAAATGCCTGTGGGAACGATGGTTCCAATTCCTCATTTTCTGAAGGGCTCCACAGCACAGTTCTGCCATGGTGTGAGCGCCCGGGTGCCCGTCAGGATGGATTTGTGCAGTAGCAGTGATGTGAGACCAGTGTGAAGCACTTGTCTGACCAGCGTGTTGCATGAAGTGGGAAGCTGCAGTTACTTTCACTGATGGAGACAAACTGTTCCACAACGCGTCACGTACCACTCTGAAAAGTGTGCCCATCCGTAAGGACAGATCTCTAGATGTCAAGGAGTACGGTGTAGGTGTTTGGTATGTTTAAAAACCAAAGATGAGAAAAAATTACCACAATATGGGAGGGACGGTCTCATTCGCAGCTGTAAAATACAGAGCTTCCAGAGGTCTTTGTATTCCTGGATGTGTAATCTGGTGTACTAGTAAGACTCATGAGAGAATCTCATCAAGTCACTTTATTTGCTTGCTTGTAAGGGAATTGTGCTTAAACCTGCAGTGATGGAACCAGGTCACCCCCACAGGAGATCTGTCTGTTCTAGTGCCAGGTGGAACCATGTGCCATTTGTCCTTATTATAGTAATTTTTTTCCATTACTTCCTTTGAGACTCAGCTAAGGTAAGATTCAGATTTTTTCAACATGTAGGTTAGGGTGAAATCAGTAAAGAACACTTCCAAATATTAAGTCTGATGTTTGACAGTTTACTCCCAAAACCAAGCAAGCTCAGTAGTGACGATTCCTTCTAAGATCATCTCCAAACCTCAGTTAAGTTGTGAAATAAATTACGAGGTCAACATGTTGCTGCTGGCAGAAGGATAACAGACAAGGTTGTCTTAAAATACTCAGTTTAATGAACCACTTCTAAAATAAGTGGCCTGCATCTTAATGATGTCCCTCTTTCTTATTAATTAGGCAGCACTAAAATACTGTGTTGAATAGTCTGTTATAAGGGAGAAGAGAATTCACTTGTTACTTCAGGAAGAGGTTTTTCCTGTTCCCCCCTCAGCCTGCAGCAGCCCTTGCCAGGCTCGAGTGCGAACAGGAGGAAACTGTTGTTTCCCTGTTGAGGTTTGCTGCTCTTAATTTGCCTGGACAGTTTTCAATTGTAATTATGTGGCTATGATGAATTCTAAGGGATAGAATGAGACCGCTTAACTATGGTCAGTTCCTGAGGCAGCCAGCTTTGATGGAGGAAAGTCACATTGTGTTGCAGTGGGGCAGTTGCACAAGGACAGAGTTGTCGAAGGACACAGAGCTGAGAGCGTTCGGAATCTTTTAGCGTGTTCTGAATTCGGCTCCTCCTTCATTCTCACCCTCTGCCTTTCATTTCAGGTAATGGCCAGAATCACTCTTGTGTTCCAGTTTATAGTAGTTGGGGGAGCAGTTTTAATCCTCACTTCTATTTCCTTGCCCTGTATTATAGGGGTAACCTATAGAAGAAAAGTGGTAAACTTCAAAAAGGAGGAAAAAAAGATGATTGGAGATGCCAGAAGGTGTTAATAGGAAGACAACCAGAACAGCAATTGCTAAACCCCCTAGGTGTGCCCACATGCTAGGATGGGTCCTCTCTGTCTGCTCGTCCTAGCAATTGTGGAGGAACTGGAGATGCTTATGACTCATAACAGAGCTCCGGGCAGAGGACGCTGTGAAGTGAGAAACAATTTAATACAGTGAAGCATATAGTTCTGCTGAGCAAAGATTTAAAACAAAAAAAGGTTGCTCCTTAATTCTTCCTGTTCACAGAACTGCTTTAGCAAAGCCTTGTGTTTCTGTAAGTGGGATTCAGGGATGATTCTGAGCATGGATACAAGTACTGGGGGAAAAAACAGTTACAATGTATGGCTGAAGAGAGGATGCTACTAGTAAAAGTTCAACCAGCCATAGGCACCTTAGCCACGTAAGCTTCTGAGAGCACCATGGAGAAAAAAACCTGTTGATGACAATATATGTACCATGAATAACTGTTCTAAACTTGCAGCAAAACCCCACGCTGACAGCCTGAGCTGACCAGAGGTATTCTTGCATGCTTGTTTGAATATAATTTTGGAAAGATTGCTGAGGTGTTGAACTTGTTCAGCTTCATAGAATCATGCTGAAAAATCAATCTGCATTGACAGGTCACTTAACGAGTTGGAAATTATTTCCTTAGGTTTAGGAATGAACAAAAAAAGCCCTAGCTGCACATTTAATCACAACATTGAAATAACTGAAGACAATGGGTGGGCTTCTGTGACAAAAAGAACTGTGTGCCCTTTACTAGCGTAGATTAACTCCTTCAGATCTCCCACTGGAGAAGAAAAACAAAGGCCACGGTTGATGAACCTGCACTGCATCTATAGCATCACTGCTTTTACTACAGTGCAAAGCTTTGCCTTTGTCATCCATTTAAGAAAGCAGTTAAACCTGTCCATGACAGTGCAGGAGGAGACAGAGCTTCAGCTGATGAGCAACAGCTTGACTCTACCATGTTCAACCCAAGTCAGACAATCTACAGCCTTTGCCTGATGAAAGGCTCACCATGTTTATTTTGATACATCTCTAACTCTCAGCTGATGTTTTTTAGACAGGGCCAGAACTGAAAAGCCCTCGTGATGTAACTGCATTTTCACATCCAGGATTCACATACTGCTGCTGCTGATGAAATTGCAGGTGAATTTGTGTACAGAAGTTCCACCACACCCTGTCTCAACCACTCCATGCTCGCAAGACTTACTTGGTGCAAAGATAACAAAACTATTAAATGATCTTTAAAAATGTAGCTTCAGAAAGCTTTATTGAATATTTTTGAACTTGTTACAGCATCAGTAAATTACATTCTGTATTAGCTTGCTTTACCCTTTCAAACCAGTTTCATGCTATGTTACAGGAACTCAGTACTACCAACTTACACAGCAGGTAGTGTAGCTTGTAAGCACGTAGTGTTGTGTGACCGTGACAGGCCTGAAGACAAGGTTGCTTGTCACACAACGACACCACAGGCAAAGAAAACAGATCTCTTAAAACACTGTCATGCTGGTAAACCATATGGCTGGTCCAAAGGCTCTTCCCTTCTGCTACCTTGACCAAAAAAAACCTGGATGCATCCCTGTGCTATCACACTCTGTTGTTCATGCCAAAATAGGCGCTAATCTTAGGCTTGTAGCAATACAGGTGGTAATTAAGAAATTTGTTCGTTTATTATAGGAGTGAGACAAATTCACTTAGACTATTGCAACTTTGTGCAGAGGGCGTCTTACTGCATAAACAAGAAAATCATTTTATGTGGGGTTCTTAAGCCCAATATCATTACTTTTTACATTACTTTCTCGTATTAATTTCCTAGAAACTTTGTATGCCTGCCTTGTGCAATTAATTTTCCTGTTGCCTTATTTGTTAAATCCACGGTGGCAAATGCAAGAGTTCTTCCTTGCTTCAAAACCTGAGCTGTTATCAGTATCTCTTCACCAATCTTGGCAGCAGAAGTGTATCTGCAATGAAGAACAAAATGAACAGGTAAGAGGCTGTACAGAGCACAAACCCAAGAACATTCCTGCATTGTAGATTATCGTGAAGGGAATTAGCAAAAGAGGGTAATAAAGACGTGTATCTCTCTAACTGCCTGCTTGCAAATCCCCATGTCTTAAATGCTCGGGTTCTCCCAAGTACTGCAGTAGGTAACTCAGAGTTCTCTAATAAAATGGAGGCTAGAAAGAAATCCATTGGCTTGGTTCTGAGGAAAAGACCATTTTGGAACAGAAACAATTAAGTATCAAAGACCTCAGTTAAAGGTTCAGCTCTGAGGCCTATTCCAGCTGCTGCTGGCTCCCTACAGCCCTTCTAAACTAGTCTGGCTGGTTCAGCTGCAAAATGGCTCTGTTACAAGGGCTCCAGAAGGTCATTTCTGTATGGAACCTAAGCATAGGTTAACTGCTTCCCATACCCTGCTCAGAGAAAAGTCATGGAAATCTGGGAGGCCTTCAGACTTCCCAGGTTTAACACTGTTTCCATTCATTAGATAACTGTTTTTATTTACGTGAGTAGGCGGGGGTGCTTTTAAAACATACTCTCCAGGGAATGGGAAGAAGTTTTCCCCCTAAAAGCCTGGAAAGAATTAGGAGGAACATGATCTAACCCTGATCTGAGGCAAGGGAACAATATGCAAATATTAGCACTACAGAGGAAAATGTGTAATTGCTGGATATAAATCTTACTGAGATAAATTTCATCAACCAGTCCATTTTTATGCATGATACCATGTCAAAAGTATGTCAGTCACGCCTAACGCTGATGAAGCACCATTAGTTGACGGGGACAGGGTTTCACTCTTGTTTCATTCTGAGGCTGCTGCTCATCTCCTTGTGGTTAAAAAAGCAAGTTTCTCTGTTCCTCTCTGTTCTTTCCATTACTGAAATAGCTTCCTCTTGCCAACTTTTTAAAAAGCACATTCCCAAAAAGGAAAGAGTTGTATTATAGCAGTATTTGATATCCAGCCTCACTTGTTTGCTGAAAGCAGTAGTCTGGGTTAAACAAAGCTACTAATATTGCTTCACCTTTCCTAAAGGTTATGCTACTCAATCACTTTGGATCACCTCCAGAGGCAGCACTTTCTTAAGATTTTAGCGCTTCTGTAAATCAGGTAGGCATACTTGATAGTGTAAATAATTTAGATGTTGGCCTCTTGTTATACTGATGTAGGGAAAAAAAATATCCCAAACGTAGGAGAATGTCAGGTTTTCATTTCCAGTAATTTCCTGGTCACCACAGTGATGACTATAAAGCTTAAATTGATGCTCTGGTCCCACCCACTCAGTGGAGAAACCAGAAGGTTTTGGGGGTGGGAGGAGGAAACCTGGTAAAGATACAGATCACCCCCCCCACACTTTTAAACTTGTTTGTTTTTTTTTTAATTAAGACAGTTTTGATGAGGGGTGACTTTTCCAAGATTTTTTATGCACTGTTCTAGTTATTTCAATCAGATTTAGTTCCAATCAGTCATAATCTCTTCATTACAAGTAATGAATCAAAGCTGACAGGCCAAAATAGCATAATCAAAGGCTTCAGAACAAGTTCGTTTCTTTTTGTAAATACACTGTGCTTTCAATTTGCATTACAGGAAGAACTCTTCTCAGTATAAAACCACCTTTAATTGACCTGTAGCAAAGGAATCTTCCTCCACTGAGGAATTCTGATTCAATCTCTAATTCACGCTCTGTGTCAGCATACAACAGAGCTGAACTGCTTCCTGTTTTAACATTTTATGGACTAATACTAAAAAAGGGTTTATAGAAAGCTGCTTACCCTAGGTCTTGGGGTTTGAAGACGCACTCTAACATATCTCCACAAGTGAAGACAAGTTGAGCCAATTTCATAAGACTAAAATTTACCACCTACTAACATCCCTTTACAATCTATGAATGAATCTCTTAAACACATGTAACAAAAGCTTAAGAAAGTCCAACTCAAATTCTGCGACCAAATGGCAATATCCCCAAATACAGTCCCCCCTTAATGTATCAAAACAAGGCTTCTGAAACCAAAGAAAACACCTTTGAGTGCTACTGCATGGAAACAATGTACAACGGAGTCAGCATCATGTTGGGGGAAGAAACATTAGTGTGCTCTGGTAACATGGTGGGTGATACCTACGTGATGTTCATGTCCACACTGACCCCAGGCACTGCTCTTTCTGTGTACATCAGCGCTGCTGTTGACACCACATCCACAATTGTGGCTGTCAAACCTCCATGTAACGTGCCACCTCTGTTTGTATGCTCCTCCTCTACTTTCATTTCACAAACAACCTTTCCAGGAGTTGCAGAAAGAAGTTCCACCTGTACAACCAAAAAAGGGATAAAAAGCTTACTGACAATAGTACCAACACCTGATACTGCCCCGAATCAAAGTAAATCTTGTTTAATTCTGGACTTGTGAGACAAATTCAATGACAGACAACATAGTAATTCAACTGTCACGTTAAGTATTTCCATAAATTTTGAGCAGATGATTGTTGCCTTAGAAAAACTTATATTTCTAGTGCAGATCAATATTTAAACTGACAGCTTAACAAAACTGCAGTACTTGCTATGCTCTTGGGACTTGCTTAGGGGACAACCTCCTTCCTCAGCTTTCCTTTTGCTTTAATCTGCAACTGAAAAGCCAGATTAGCAGGGACACAAAACTGCTCCGACTATCTGTGTGTACCATAGTTGTTAAGGTGTATCGGTTACCTCACCAAATAGAAACAAGACTGACAGTAATCCATTAATCGCTGTACTAGAGCAACCTCCGTAAAAACCAGCATTTTGAAACGAGCACTGGAAATGCTAATCCTGAACAAAAATTCATATTCCTGGGTAGAAGCAGCCAAGGCTGTATCACACTGTATCACAGCACCGTGGCTTGCATATACACTTTTATTCCAGCCCATAGGTGTTAAATAGAATACTACAGTACATCTATAGTACCACGCTTCCCTCTGTAACCAACACAAGAAGCTGGAGTTCTGAAACCAAGAAGTTACTGAAATTAAGTATTTTAAGATTTCAAGTTTCTTCAGTTAGTAGAACTATATTCAAAATCTGAAATATGTTCAAAATCTGAAAGCAAAGCAAAGATGGGCTAAGTTCAGCATCTATATTTACACCTATAACTAAGACTTTGAAGTACCTTTACACTGTCAGAAGTGAAATGTGGGCATAACATAATTCCTACAGATTTTCTAATTGTTTAGAAAATTGGGGGTTCTTTTAGCTTACATGTTTCCATGCCACATTGGCCGAGTTGACTTAAATCATTTTAATCTTAAAAGGAATTAAGATTGAAATGTTTCCAGTTTCACTGTTCCTTATTTATAACGCAGTGTAAGAGCTCAGTTTTGACCAGTGTCCCTTTCTGACGTGGTAAAGTTTATCCAAATTTTGCAGAGAAATGATACTAAGATAAATGGTGATATAGTACACAATCCAGCTACAAATGGAAAAAAGCTGGGATTAAGCAGAGGGTAAACCACTGAAGCAGTGTCCCGGGAGCACCCTGATCAATGAAAGTCCCAAGTCCTAAACCAGGCACGCTGTACTGCGCTGCACTGACTGGAGACCCAAGTTTCTGACACGATTTCTAATGAGAACTTCACTGATGCCTGACGTTGGGAGCAGATGGCTTCCACTGCCGTCAGGGAGTGCTCCAATCCATCAGCGAGGCAAGGAAAGCATCTGGTTTCATTTGTCATTGCCCTGCTCTGGCACTGGCTGCCTGCTCTCCTTGACAAAAATAGTTGAGTATTTGAACGCTTCCAGGACTTACACAGCGATAGCTGCTGGTTTGTACTTCTCCAGCCCTTCTGTGCCTGTCCTCCCACGCGTCTGTCTCGGGGAGCGGTATGCTGCCTTGGCTCCCAGCCACTACTGCAAAGCACTACTTTGGAGAAAGGGCTTTAATACCCACAGTCGCTAAGCCCTAGGTAGATACCACACTGGAATAAAACCAGAAACTGATCCTGAAGCTGAAAAGTTTCAGACTAAAGTTTGTCTTCTCCAGATCAAGAAAGATCTCGAATCATCTTTAGTTATGGTAAGAAAGGCTTCAATTATCTCCCAGAAAAGCAGCAGATACTTTACGTTCAAAGAAAAGTGCACTTTTATTGTTATTATGATTATGTTCATAGCATCATAGTTCTAGAAGGAGATCGCAGAAGAAGTCTAAAATTATTCCAGAGCATGGTAGGAAGCACGTCTCCCAAGGCTCGCCTCCAGCCAGTTACTTCTATGAGCTGAAATACTCTCATTTGCTCTCCACTTAATAGGATCTTAAGGTAAAGGAGAGTAAAGACATCACAGTGAAGAGGTGCCTAAGAACTAATTAGACTCTATATAAATAAATGAGCTTCTTAAACCTTTATACTTTTTGTATAAAGAACCAAAATGTCTCCATGAAACAAGACAGTAAGAGTTGCTTTGCAAATACTTTCTATTAAATGTATCAGATCATGGAGCTGCCGATGAAAGCGCTGCTTCCAGTATTACATTTGCACCTTTATGATGTAAAAAATAAACGTTGACATTGTTATTATTCTTAGATACATTTACTGCATCACTCCATGTCACAGTTCAACAAGTAAATCGCAATTAAATGGAGAATCCTAGCGTTGCAAAATTTGAGAACACTGAAACTGCTTCACAGGAGCAGCCTACACATCATCTACCCTACTGCACACAACAAAATTTAACACAGCACAGTAGTGTCTTTTCAACTTTTTTGATCATAATGTAGCACTACATTAGAGCTGTACAGCCAAACACATTCGTCGTATCTACAGGCTTGGTGTAGAAACTCACAGAGCACTGAGGTGCTTGTGCTTTCAGTCTGACTTCAAGGTGAGGTGTTATAATGAGCTCCTTTTTTAAACAGAGAAGAGCAATAATTTATTTCATGATTTCACAGTCCTGAAAGTTGGCTTAGTCACAGGTACTACGAAGGGAAGAATACGAATTACTAAATAACTCGTGGAAGGTTATTCAGCACAATCCACATCTTCAGAGAGGTACTGGAAGGCAGTGAAATATTAAAGAACTACTGAGTAACTATCAGCCAGCAGGTCAAGGGAGGTTCTCCTCTTTCTCTACTCTAAGGCCAGCTCTGCAGTACTGTGTCCAGTTCCAAGCTCCCCAGTTCAAGAGAGACAAGGAACTACCGGACAAAGTTCAGTGAAGGGCTACAAGGATGATTAAGGGGGACTGGAACATCTCTCTTATGAGGAAAGGCTGAGAGCCCTGGGTCTGTTTAGCCTGGAGAAGAGAAGGCTGGGAACGGATCGTATCAATGTTTATAACTATCTGAAGGGCAGGTGTCAAGAGGATGGGGCCAGGCTCTTTTCAGTGGTGCCCAGTGACAGGACAAGGGGCAGTGGGCACAAACTAGAACCCAGGAGGTTCCACCTGAACACAAGCAAGAACGTGCCTGTGAGGGTGACAGAGCCCTGGAACAGGCTGCCCAGAGAGGTTGTGGAGTCTCCTCTGGAGAGATTCCAAATCCGCCTGGACACGCTCCCGTGCAACCTGCCCTAGGTGACCCTGCTGCGGTAGAAGGGGTGGACGAGATGACCTCCAGAGGTCCCTTCCAACCCCTACCACTCTGTGATTCTGTGAATAACGACTGTGTTTCCTCCCCTGTGCTACCCTCACGGCCATACCCCCGGTTCCAAGACCCGGAATCCCGGGAACGCGGGGGCAGGGCCGGCACCGCCGGGCTCCTGCGCGGCCCGCAGGCAGGCCCC
>VZZY01025427.1:0-177661 GCA_013400335.1 Eurystomus gularis | reverse complement strand
TGCAGGTACCCCCATCACCCCTGCCATCCCGTGACCCTTCCCCGGCCACCCGCTCCCCCCCTGCCACCCGCCTCTGTGTTTCAGGTGGCGCTGAACGCCTATTTCGAGCCGCCGCTGGAGAAGGAGGAGGTGGCGGCGGTGGTGGTGGCGGCAGGCGAGGGGCCCGGGACCTGGTAGGTGACCCCCGGGGCGCGGGGGGTGTGTGTGGTATGTGTGTGTGTGGCAGGAGGAGGCGGATCGGGGGCGAGGGGAGCGGCCCTCCCCGTGTCTCCCCCAGGGCGGCAGATTCTGCCCGCAGGAAGGTGCGGGGACCCCCGTGCCCGGACGGGGCCCCGCCGGAGCGCGGTGGGGCTGGTGGTTCCCCGTCCCCACACCGGTGTCTCCGCACTAGGGCTCCCTGCTGCCCAGGGCTGCCCCTTTCGAGGAGTTTCACCAGAGGGGCTGTCAGCAGATGGTGAGCCTTTCGGAGAAAGGACAAGCTCCGTTGGTAACAAGCGAAAGGACGGGAGGAGATGGCCTCATGTTGCATCAGGGGGGTTAGGTTGGATATTAGGAAAAATTTATTCACTGAAGGGCTGTCAAGCCCTGGAACAGGCTGCCCAGGGCAGTGGTGGAGTTCCCGTCCCTGGAGGGGTTTAAAAGCCTTGGAGATGTGGTGCTGCAGGATGCGGTTTAGTGGTGGACTTGGTAGAGTTAGGTTAATAGTTGGGCACGATGATCTTAAAGGGCTTTTCCAACTTAAACGAGTCTCTGAGTCTATTTTCTTTCCTTTTTTTTTTGTCTTCTGCAGCAATACATGCACAGATTTTACTGTACGCACACATTTGTGTGTGTGTAAACCACACAAGTGTGTCACATACTGGACGTATTCGTACTTATATTTCTATAAATAAGATTGACGTGTACATCCACACCTTGTCAAATGTACTTGTGGAAGCTAGGATCGCAGATCTGTGTCTTACATACACAGGCGATCTCACAGCACACCCATAGGGCAGACCAAGGGTCCTGAACTGCACGTGGAACTGAACTTTTACAGATCTCTGCCATTCACAGTCCTGAGGGAAGCTTTATTTTGTTACCAACTTGCATGTTATATAGATGACCGCTTATGATCTTTATAATTATGAATAAGCTGTACTTGATAAGAGCATACCTGGTTTTGCTTGATGCGTTTGTATGAAAAAATGCAAGCCTTCTGAACATTAGCATTGGTCTCCAGGTAGTAGTCTGTGGTGAGTCAGAATATATATATATCAAATGGGCAGCACCTTTTTCTTTTCCAGCCTGTCTGTCTTTGCACTGTGGGCCCTGTTTTGAACTGTTGTATGCAGGATGTGTTGGGAGGGAAAACTGTTAGGAGTCCTCCCAGTCAGGGGAAGATCACTGCAGACCACACAGACTTGCATATTTCATCTCCTAGTCCTTCAGGTGACTGTATAAATATAAAAAGTCATCATGGAAGTGTTGGAGGCATGTAGCATGTTATTTGCCGATGTAAATGTCTCTTAGCTTCCTCTCCTTTGTGTACTTCTCTTCTGTTCAGTTTAGATTACATGTGTATGGTAGAGGAATCTTATGTTGTTGGTGCAATACCAAGTACAAAACCTTACTAAGTTCTAGGGAATAGATTTGTTTTGGTCCCAGGCCTTATTTTCATGTATGCATACAAATTCTGTGTTGAAAAACAAAACTCTAATATCCCAACTTTGCCAAAATATGGTTTCTCTAGTCTTAGCTTGTATTTTTGCTACAAACTTTCCCTTTACTGAAGGAATTTACATTGGATCAGTGCTGTGATTTCACCCTGGTGGGCAGGTCAGCTCCACACAGCTGCTTACTCACTTCTCCTCAGTGGGATGGGGCAGAGAATTGGAAGGGTAAAAGTAAGAAAACTCATGGGTTGAGATAGAGACAGTTTAATAGGTAAAGCAAAAGCCATGTGCACAAGCAAAGCAAAGCAAGGAATTCATTCCCCACTCCCCATCAGCAGGCTGGTTTTCAGCCGTCTCCAGGAGAGCAGGGCTCCATCACACGTAACAGTTATTTGGGAAGACAAATGTCATCACTCCAAACGTCCCCCTGTTCTGTCCTTCTTACCCCAGCTTTATATGCTGAACATGGTGTCATTTGGTCTGGGATATCCTTTTGGTCAGTTGGGGTCAGCTGTCCTGACTGTGTCCCCTCCCGTTGCCTCAGGTTGTACCAAGGGACATTTAGATCGGATATTAGGAAGAATTTCTTTACTGAAAGGGTTATCAGGCATTGGAACGGGTTGCACAGGGCAGTGGTGGAGTCCCCATCCCTGAAGGTTTTTAAGAGTCATGTAGACATAGTGCTTATGGATATGGTTTAGTCGAGGACGTGTCAGTGTTAGGTTAATGATTGCACTCAACGATCTTAAAGATCTTTTCCAATCTAGGCAATTCTGTGACTTCCTGCCCACCCCTAGCCCTCTTGCTGACAGGGCAGTAGCAGAAGCAGAGAAGGCCTTGACACTGTGCAAGCACTGCTCAGCAACAGCTAACACATCCCTGCGATATCAACACTGTTCTGTTCACAAGTCCAAAGTGCAGCACCACATGAGCTACTTATGAAGAAAATTAATTCTATCCCAGCCAAACCCAGCACAAACATGTGTTAGCAGGTAGAGCCTGGTTCTCTGTAGCTGCACAGTCCCCAATTACCAGGCTGGGCACTCAGACTTTGACAGTGTTTTTTAGCCTTTATCAAATCAACAGGGTGGACAGGGCCTTTGTTTTTGAAGTGGGATTTGGGGTGAATATTCCCAAAGAAAAGGACTATAATTTGTCACAGAGCGAGTTTGTGCATGTACTTCCCCAGAGGGGCCAGCAATTGGAAGAATTGTAGCTGCACTACAAATGCGGGCACATAAAAGCAAGTCCTGGTTGCAGCTGTTTTTTTCTAATATGCTGGAAAGTGTTTGAAAAACTGGTATATACAGCCTGCCTCTAAAAGAGATTAATTACTCAAGTGCTTTGGATTACATTGGTCGCCATCTGATTAAGTTCCCTCAGGATGGTAAGTGTTGTCTTGTACCTATAATGAGGACAAAAACCCACTTACTTCACCTATGTACTAAGGCTCTGTCTGACTGACGTCTGTATGTTTTAGTTACTTCTAAGTTATGTTGAGATCTCCACGTACTACCTTATTTGTTGGGAATGTTTTAGATGGCCACTTGTAGGTTGTGATGGGTCGAAAACATTTTCCTTTAGAAGATAAGGGAGGTAATTGCAGGGAAATAATATTATGCATGTTGACAAAGAAGTAAACTCTCTCTTTAGTATTGACCTGACAGCCGATGCCACTACTAGTAATGCCAGTGTCAATAGTGCAGACTTGAGGCAACAAGAAGACGACAGCAATTTTTCATTGCTAACCTGGAACATTGACGGGCTGGATCTAGGAAATCTAAAAGAACGAGCTAGAGGAGTCTGTTCTTACCTAGCATTGTAAGTATAGCTTCATCTTTATATTTCATGTACAGAGCTTTAAAGGAAAAAGCAAGCTGCTTCTTTTAGATATTTACAAATCTTAACACTCAAAGTCTCTTAATGTTAGATGCAACAATACAATCTCTTTATAAGTCCTAAACAGCTGAATAGAAGTTGGTATGTTGGTTGGAAGAGGTGCGAACCTCTGCAGCATCCCAAAGGTTAAATATTTTGCAATGGCTGCTTTAAAAAGCTTTTTAAAATAATGAACAGTATTGCTCAAGTTGCAGTTGCACATCAAGAGTATACTTCATACTTCCATCCTGTACATGAGAGAAGGGTAAAACTGCAAGAAGCTTGTTTGTCTCGTTCCAGTAGTATGAATAACTATGCTGGAGCAAACTGTTCAAAACAACAAAAAAGATTGTTTAGTGAAATGTGAAAAGTAACTCTCTTGCCATTACTTTTACTTGCCTATCAAAAAAGATGATGTGCAAGATAAGGTAATCTGTGATTACCTTTTATAGTTCCACCAGTGTTAATTAAATTATTTAATCAAGTGATAACTTAAGTTCCTTTTTAAAACAGCAGAAACCCCTGAACTAAATCAAATTTAACTTGATTTTGTTGATCTGAGGTGACAAGACTTTTCTTCTGTAAAGACGGTCTTGGGTCTGTCCTTCACCTGCTTAGAGCAGGGCTATCCAGCCATGTAAGAAAAACAGGGACAGCTGTAAAGTCACACCTAAATCAGCATTTTCAGGGCAGGTATAAGGAAGTCATACATTTTATTACCGTGTCAGTTCCATGTCCATAATAATTGTTGTTTTCTCCCTTTTAACACTGGTGATGTGTCTACATGCTACTAAATATGATGGAGATAATTTTTTTTCTTTTTTTTATGAAACGTATTCTTACAATATCTAGGAAGCACCTGAAATGCCTGACCCTGTTCTGTTTGGCCTCAGAGTGTAGCAGTACTACCTTTCAGTAGTTAATTTAAAATCTTGTCTTGCTGATTTCAGATACAGTCCAGATGTTGTGTTTTTGCAAGAGGTCATCCCACCATATCTCAGTCTTCTACAGATGAGAGAAGGCAATTACACTATTATTCCAGGTAAGAAATAACCCTCATGTTCTAATGACAGAAACTGGAAAAAAGTAAGTTCAGTTTTATTCTGTCTCCCTTGCCAAAATCTCTGACCATTTGTAGGAATGGAAAGGGTAAAGTGAAAAAGGAAGCACTTAAATTGCATCCTGTGTTTTGGTATCAGGATATAGTTTGATCCAAATTATGCCTGTGAAAAACTTGCTTGCCTGATGGTTTCCTCTGTATTTTTTCTGCGTTTTGAAAGACTGATAGCAAGGGTAGCCAAAAAAGTGTCATAGATAAGTCATTTCTTAAATATTTGCATTTAGAAAATCTGAAAAATTCACAGTGCTATTATGAAACTTTTAACTAATGACTTTGTACATCTTACAAATTAATGTCATTCTCCTGGATCATGGGAAGAAGGTCTCTTTCAGAACCTTAACTTCTTTATGGCATGGCAGAAGATATCCTCAACCATTTCTTTCCCTGTTCCTCTTTAGGTAACATAGATGGCTATTTCACTGCCATAATGTTGAAGAAATCAAGAGTGAAGCTGCTAAAACATGAGATAATACCTTTTCCAACAACCTCCATGATGAGAAACCTTCTGATTGTGCATGTGAGTGAGTCAGTGTGTTGTGCATGTGAGTGAGTCAGTGTGTACTTAAACAGTTGTATTTCTGCCTTCAAAACAAAAAATCCCAGGAAAGACTGGGCTGGCTTTACTCTACGACAGTCTCAAACAGCAGAAAAACAACTTCTCCAAACATACAAACCCAGTTGCATTTATTACTAAAAAACTTATATCTTTTATGTAAGTTACTGGCTATACTTTGTTTTCAAGTCTTACAACCTCTGAAAACAAAACTAAAGGTCTGTTGTCCTGCTGTAAGCCACTTTTCTTCAATGTGAAACTAACATTAACCGGAGCTCTGTCATTCAGTAATTTACTTGGTGATTAGATTTGGGCTTTTAAACTTCTCATCATGGTGTGGATAGTAACATTGCCTCTTTGTTTCATGTGCAGGTGAGCATATCTGGTGTGGAACTTTGCCTTATGACCTCTCATCTGGAGAGCACTAAAAATCACTCTAAGGAGCGTGTAAAGCAACTCCAAATAGCGTTGAACAAAATGCAGAAAGAGTCTGAGTCCACCACTGTTATATTTGGAGGGGATACAAACCTCAGAGACAGCGAGGTAAATAGAAATAAGCAACCCTGCTATTTTGAGAAGGTATTCTGACAAAATCATCTTAGGTTTTTCCCTTGTGGTTATGAGCTTAGGCAGAACAGAGGTATGCAACATTTATTCTTGAAAAGTAGAAGTGTGACTTTAGAAGCTGAGGTATTGCCGTGCTGAGGCTGTGTTATAGCTGGGGTGCTGTATATGAAGAGCTCTCCCCCCACTCCAATAACGAAACGCTTTATTGGCAGTATTTATATCTGAGATGATGCACAGATAGTCAATGAAGTGCCGACTTAAAGCATCTTCTCATTTGGAGAACCTGATCTTTACTTGCTCAGCTTTCTGATTCTCAGAGAGCTGATGCTTGTAGAGTCAATAAAAGAAGAGGGTGCTCTAGAGAAACAAATCTTGGGAGTTTAAAATTAATCCCCTATGATCAAGGCATTTAAAATTATAAGTTGTTTTTGGCTTCTGATATTAGAAGTGAAATTTGTTCATTATTACTAAAAGGTCACTGTAATGGAATTTCATTAGAGGGAAAGATGGAACACTGAACTGGAACGACATTGTTTTGGGGGACATGGTCTTGACTCCCAGACCTCAACATATGTGCAACAAGCTGAATGTTTATTTTGTAACATGTTTTGGAATTAGAAAGTGTTGCAGGAGTTGGTCATGCTTTAGAGTATCCTGAGAAATACCACAATTTAGAAATGTCCCCAGTATCTTTGTTCTTAACAACTCATGTTTTGCAGAAAAATACTGTGACAACTTGGTTCTGGTTTTGAAGGCAAAATTTGTTAATTCAGTATCTTACAGATTTATTTTCCCCCTTTCTACTTTCAGGTTGCTAAACTGGGTAAGTTACCTGACAATGTTACAGATATCTGGGAGTTTTTGGGTAAACCTCAACACTGCCGCTATACTTGGGACACCCACTCCAATTCCAACCTGGGTGCAGGGTACAAGTGCAAGATGAGGTTTGACCGCATTTACTTTCGGCCTGCCGCAGATGGGGGACATATTATTCCACGAAGTATGGACTTGATTGGATTGGAAAAACTAGACTGTGGCAGATTCCCTAGTGATCACTGGGGTCTTCTTTGTAACTTTGATGTGATACTATAAAAAAGAAGAAAGGTTTGCGTTGCTGCTTTTTAGGTGATCTGTTGTTTTGTTTTGGTTTTTTTTTTTTACAAAATTTTACCCTCTCAGTTTAAGTAGGATGTATTTTAATTTTCAAGCCTAACACATTCTCTGCTCTTAACTTATGCCAGAATGGCATCATTTTAAGCCAGGGTGTCCTTTTCCTCATCGTACGCATCTGTTCTTGAATCACATTTTAAAATACTTATTTTTAACAATGTGTGCAAATGCAAAAACAAATTCTAGTTTTAAAATGGGAGGAAAAACCTGTAAATACTCGGCGGTATAAAAGGCACTTTTATTTTGGCATGTATTATAATCTCGTAATAAACGCTGATTTTTAAATTTTATTTTTAAAATACTTTTTATTACTCCTCCTTTGTTTCTTTTGTAACCATTTCCATCATCCTTTACAACTCCGTCTTTTGTAGGATGTTTAGTATTAGCATCTGAAGTTTGTGTTGGATGTATACCTTCAGGCAAGACTGTAAAGATGCTGAGGAAAGAATGGCTATATTCTCACAGAATAAGGGTTTCTTAAGTAAGAATGAAACTAATATTGAACAGATTTAAGAATGATATGCCTTCTATTCAACAAGATAAGGATGTAGGCAGATGCATGGAAGCTTTTCCCTTAGGATGGTGCATACCTTTCTTTGTGTTTATTAACCTGGATATGAGTTGCACATTAAAATGCGTCATCTTTCCAGCGTGCTTCTAGAAACAAGGCTCTTACGGAACTTCTGTGCAAAGCCTGAGCAGCTCAAGGTCTCCGTGACTTTGCAAAACATCAAACAGGCTTTCTTACTCAAAGAACTATAATCAGGCTCATAGAAACTGTTGTTTTACAGATGTGCAAAGTATTAAGCTGGTTTAAAACAAAGTCCCAATTCTCTGATGTGGAGTTCAGTGCACAGGCATGGAGAGGAAGCACAGACAACCCATGTCAGTCATGCAAAGTGAAGACAGAGACTGACAGGCTAAATTCCTTTACTTCTTTGTTGTTGTCTTTGATCTTAGGCCCAAAGCTTACAAACAACTTGTGTTCTGCTGGATTCCTGTGGTGGGTGGCCCTGGCCTGTAGCCAAGCTCTCACCCAGCCACTCATTCTGTCTTCTCTTCCTCAGTGAAATGGGAGGAGGAAATAGGAAAAACCGAAACAAAAAAAGTGTGTGGGTCGAGATAAAGACAGAGAGATCGCTTACCAGGGACCCTTATGGGCAAGACACTTGATTTGGAGAAACTGATTTATGGCCAATTTAATAGATACTTAACAACTGATTTGGGTATTGGGATGCAAGATAAAGAACATCAAAATACACCTTTTCTCTCCCCTTTCTCTGGCTTCATGTCACTCCAGGCACCTCTCCTCCCCCTTTATATCGTGCCAGGTCCCACTCTGTCCCTTCAGCAGAGTACAGGATGGCACAGGAGGGGGTTAGGGTTGGTCACCATACAGCCATACCTCTTGGCTGTTCCCTTCCTCACCCACTTCTCCTCTGCTCTGGGGTGGGTCCTCCATGAGCTCAGGCTGTATGTACTCTGTCATGGAGCACCTCCTCCTCCTTTGACCTTGGTGTTTCCTCTTCTGTTTCTCAACTTTTGGGTTTTTTTGCCCACCTCTTCTGCTTGCTCAGAGTTTTCTGCCTGTTCTTACACATGCTTTCCCTGAGACACCACCACCTTGGCTGTGAGGCTCAGCTGTCTCCTGAGGTGGGGCCACTAGAGCTTGATGGAACTGGCTGTGTTGGGGCAGGCCCAACCACTCCTCATAGAGGCCACCCTGCAGCCCTCTCTGCCAGCATCTGGGCATCTGCACCCACTGCAAATTTAAAAAAAAAAAAAGAAAAACATCTTCTCATACAAGGAAACAGTGGTGGCACTTCCCTGCTTCCCTTCCCACCCAGCAAGGAAAACTCCACTGACTCCATTATTGCTTCTCCTAACACATCTGCCGGCATGTTCCAGCCAGCCAAGTGCAGGGGAAGAAGTATGTCCAAACATTGCCCTTCCCGTCTCTGTCTCGCACGCTGAAAACAAGGTGAGCAAGGCTTCTACCAGGCAACAGAAGACGAATTTGTGGATACCTACCCTGTAACATGTAGATGGGGCACTTCAGGACATTGTCTAGTGGTCATGGTGGTTTTGGGTTGACGGTTGGACTTGACGATCTTAGAGATCTTTTCCAACCTTAATATTCTATGATTCTAAATCATAGAGGGTCCTCAACCAGCTCCTTCTCGTCCCAGGAGCAGCCTGAGGTACATGTGGGTTTCCACTGATTCAGCAGGGACCTAGGTGACCTTACTAAACAAGCAAATAAACCCCAGGAGGTAAATTCATCTCTACAGGAAGCAGCTGCAGCCATCTCTAGTTCTGCTTTCAGTTCTTCAAACATCAAACCCCAAATTCCTTTGACTAAAGGTAAAAGAGGCTGGCCTGATTTGGGAACCATGTCCAAATCTTTGTGTCCTGATCACACTCAGTATATCCCATTATTTTGTAGTTAATCCACTTCAAAACCAGGAAGGGACAAGTGACTGAGGTTTTTTAACTTGTGTTGGGGCTGTGATCTCTTCTTTCTATTCTCAAATAAATAGTTCTATAAAAAACTGAAAAATACCTACAACTGCCAGGATTTTCCTTCCAGATCTAAAATGGGGCTGGCACAGTCACACCTGACTTGCTGCATGCTTGCTTCTTCACCAAGAGCCTTCAAAGAAGTGTCTTGGGTTTGTTTTCACCACTTACACCTCCTCCCCGTCCCCAGTAGTTACAGCCAAAGGTTTGAGGGGTAGGTGAAGGCAGGGGATAATGGTTTAACTTTCCTAAAGGTGTTGGAGAAGGGCAAAGCAAAATAAACTCATGCTTTGTCACAAAAAACACCAGCTTATGTGGTCTTCTGTTTTATGGCTGTTTTTGTTTATGGGGCTGCACCTTCTGAACTATTTTGGAAGATATAAAAAGGACTGATTGCTGCTGTTCTGGAATAGGTTTTTAATTTGGGGAAGAAAGAACGAAACAAAAAAAGATTCAAAGCAGTGTGTGACTTAGCTCGATGCCTAAAGTCCAGACCCATCTCTAGCACTGATGAAGCGATCCCCCCTCTGATCAGCAGTCTTTCTTAACCTCTGAACTAGATAGTGAGTCGGGACATAATATTTTTATTAGGAAGGAGCAAAGACATAACACTTTGTAAGGGCAAATTAATTTTTTCTAATTGTAAAAGACAGGCAAGAGGAAGACTATATTTGGTGCGATTAGTGGTTAGTCATTCCTCCAGAATGAGGAAATTGTGCATACAGCCTTTAAAACTCTTCCTGAACTACAGAAAAACTGATAATGCTTAAATAAATTTAAGAAGACATAAATGCTAAATATTTTACTGACTACTGGATGTGAAGCAATACATCTTTAATGAAATATACTTTAAACCACTCAGTAAGCATCCAAATTGCTGACAATCAGAAGCAGTCAGAGCCCTTAAATTAATTTGCCTCTTAATTTAAAGTAACATAAAAGGTGAAATATCTGCTGAATATGGCAACTAAAACTTAAAGGGATAGGTACAACCAAGTTAAGCCAAGCAAAAGATTTCTTTGCCTACAACTTGTAATTTGGTTTGTTTTCCTCGTTATGTGAGGAATATGAATGTGAGAATATGCTATCCTTCTCTTCTGTTAATAACAGCAACAATGGACGTTGTGGAAATCAGGAGGCATTATTTTATTAATGCTTTGATTCAGATATCAAGAAAGGCAGTTTCTTCAGCGGTTCCAGCCAGTCTTAAACATTTCTACATCAACAGAGCTTGAGCTTACTAAAAGAGAAGACAGTTACATAAAACAAAAAAATGTTAAACATCTAGCGAGGTAAATAATAAATAAATGGGTTAAAAAATGGAAAAAAACTCAGGCAAAACCACTGTAACAGCAGAAAATGACATTATCATGATTAAAAGTATATACCTAAAGAATTTGTATGCTCTTGACTGTAGGGAGTAATGTGAAACTACAACAAATAAAAATTTGTTTTGCAAAGAGGAAGGGCATGGGAGATGAAAGCTATAAACATCGCACATCATGCACAGGTTTGGAAGTCAATTTGATACAAGAACAGATAAGACATCTCCAAAATTACTAGATCAAAATACAAACACGATAACCTGTATTATGGCAACACCTGCAGAGCCTGTTCTTATGATTGCTGTACGAAATAAAAGACAAGAATAATTACAGAGAAACAGATGGTCTGTGTTCTGATGAGCAAATGGCATGACTTTCAGCCCAGCATGGTTGAAAAACTCCACAAAGGTCATGTTATCACTTCTGTGTATCTTAATGTGTTTCTATGCAGCAGCAGCCAAAATCCAGTACAAAATCCTGCTGAAGACGCAGTGCCTGTGGGTGCTGTCTTGAAATACCCAGCACAGGTAAACCCCACGCAAGGGTTGCAGAATGACTTCGCTTAACTTCATTTAGGGTAGATTTCCCAGGTTTTTGTTCATTTAGAGTATAATAAAGACTTCATTGAATAAAGATTCATAAATAGCATTGTTTCATTTCTTGGAGCCAAGGCTTGTTGTGTAAGATCAGCTCAGAGAAGACAGACTCCCAGCGACTAAGAAGCCGTCCGTGTAATGCTGCCGTTTGGGTAATGACTAAGAAAAGAGGAGGCTTCAACAGGAGGTGTGATAGGCAGAAATGTTGCTAAATTACAACAGTTGAAATGAAAGTAATACTGTATCTGCAAAAACCCACAGTAAAATCACTAGCATTATCTTTAATTACGTATTTATGCACGTATGACAAGAAATTGGCTTACTAACACAAGGAGGTGCAGGAGATCTACAGTTTTGATCAAAGAAAAGGATGAGTATTTGCCTTGATGAAGGATAACACTGTAATGAAAGAAGAAGAAAAAGGAAGAAAGAAAGAGAAAGAAAAAGAGAAAGAAAAAGAAAGAAAAAAAAGAAAAGAGAGAGAAAGAGAAAGAAAGAAAAAGAAAAGTAAGAAAAAGAAAGAGAAAGAAAAAAGAAAAACAAAAATAAAAAGAGAAAGAAAAAGAAAGGAAGAAAGGATCGTTCTAACATTTTGCAATATTACATTTCCTGATACTGTTACTGATGGGGCAAAGAAGCCAACAAAAACCTACGCAGGAATAGTTAGTTGAGGCAGAAGCTTTACCTGGACGTGGCAGTAGATATTCCATGTAAGTACAAATGGCAACACTGGACAAATACGGCCAAGAAAAGGAACTCATCTCATTGTGGCTTTCAAAAATTCTCCCAGTTATTGAAGAATTAGAAAAAAATACGTCTCCGATGCCCTGGAGGTGAATACAACCCTCTTGCTCAGTGTTGGCAGACACTTCCTTGAACTGAAACAGGTCAAGATTTTTACCCATTTGAGATGGGAGGTGGGGAAAAGGGATTTCTGGAAAAGCACAGCACAACCTAACAAAGGTTTGGTAACCAAACCAGTGCATCTCCCAGACCTCTTTGGAGTAGATGTCACATGAAAAACCCCAAAGCAGCTGGTTGAGTTGTGACCAGGCTAGGTGAGAAGGGGAGGGAGAGCAGGGTGCCTGGAGGACTGCACCAGCCTCTTGACATGGCAGGAACTTCCCTGCATGCTGCAGTAGGGACATGCCTCGAGTTAGAGCTTCAAAGTTCCACCAGCACCAACTGGGTGGCAGAAGGACCATTTGGTGGTGATGGGTGGGCTGCTTGTCAGGTATCCAAGCTACTTCTGGGTGTCTGGCAGTGAGTTAGCTGTCCTAGCTGATGACAGCTTCACAGGGCTTTTGTCTGACCAGCTGAATGTACCTTCTGTGGAAAGGAGCTGAAGGTAACCAGATCAACACATACTTAATAGGCTATGTTTTGAAGCTTTAATGGTCTTTAGATAACATTACAGCACACTCGGCCTATTATTTCATCAGTGTTAAGCCTATTAGCTCATGAGTGTTATGAAAGGCAAGAATTAGCTCAGGAAGAAAATGCCATCTTAGCCTCAGCTGTCTACGGTAATCCTGCTTTCTTGGTCTGCGCCTCCATTCCACAGCTTTTCTGGAGCCCGCAGACAGCGAGTAGGCAATAGGTGCTGCTGCTGGGCTTCTCCAGTGGGAGCTGTTTGCTCTGGCACCCTTGTGTTTGCACAGGACTAGCTGCATCCTGTTCATTCAAGGGAGAAGGAAGTCCGTGTGCAAGAAAGTCAAGGGTACGGGACCAGCTACTGCTGTGCAGAGGAAGCAAACAGAGACAATTGCTGCTTTCATTCCTTTCCCCTGCTTTCAGGGGTGGGAGGTACCTCCTGGCAGGACGAGAAGAAGGCTTATCTCTCTGAGCCTGCCCTGCACTAAGGAGCCCTTTGAGTACTTGCACAGGTGGTTCAAAAAGCATTGAGCATACAAGTGAATATTCTTTCCTGCAGAAGAAATAAAAAGAAATGTGCAGCTCTATCTAGTGCTTTTACAGTCAGTAAAATTAGGAGCTGACAGTCATTCAGAGCATTGGAGGACAATCATCTTCCCCCACTGGGTCTGTGAATCAGCCCTCGCAGCAGGAAGGCTGCAAGGCATGAGAAATGGGGCTGCCCGGCAAAGGGAAGGGAGCCAGGCTTCCTCTCTCCACACACTCTTCCTCTTCAAAGCTAAGCACTCTTGGTCAGCATCAGAAAAAGAATAGAACTTTCTCACTGATCCTTTTGTGTTGTTGTTGGAATGATTGTTTTTACATCAAATAAGCAGACTTCAGCCTCCATAAGTCTGGCCTAAACACGGAAATCACAGAAACTGAGGAATCAAAACTGACATAACAACGGAGCATGAAAAAAATATTTTCAAAAAAGCAATCGGACAATTCCTTTAGGCTTCTTATATACCCACAAGCAAGCCAGTATTACAGCTCAGAGCTGTGCTTTACAGAGCAACTACGTGAGTTACTGGCTCCTCAAAGAGAGATTTGAGTAGCTTCTGGAGATGTCATACAGCCTATTGTTAAAAAAAAAATTGGTAAGGTGAGAATCAGGAGGAAAGTAAAAAGAGGAGGAGGTAAAAACAGCTCTATGCTGAAGAGACAACATTTTTACAACACCTTCGGTCATCCTGTAGCACCTGCAAAATACCATTTTCTTAGTCAACCATTGATGATTTATTAAAGACGAAGCAGAACTCAGCAATTGGTGGGAGCACCCATAAAAGTGGGTGAAATACTGACTGGTGCTGAAATACTGACAGGGAATGTGCCTGCTAGTCTGGGAACCAGGAGCACCCTTGAGAAGTGCAGCTGGCATCTTTGAAGTGTGGCTGAGTACCAAGAAAATGGAGGTATCTTGAGATACTATCGGTAAGCGCAAAACTATGGACCTGTAACAGCAACTTATGATCTGGAAAGGTGAAAAATAGTCCGGAAAAGGGGGAAAATATCCTGAGAAGGCAGGAATTTCACCTGCTATTGGATTTTCTACCTGGAAGAAAAGGAAAACAATCTGGAAAAATAAAAATTAGTCTGACAAAATAGAAACCATCATTACCTATTGGCTGTCTCAAGTGAAAAATAGAAATCAACAGCTCCTATTGCGTACTCCAGGTGGTGATTCCTGTGTGCCCTTATGTCTCTGTGGTATAAAACCTACTCATTTTTAATCTAAAATGAAGCACATATTTCTGAACAACTTCCTGTGCACAAACTCTTTTCCATGAAATCTACAGAGTAAACAGTGCCAAGGCACCCAAAACGAAAATCTGCAGTGCTGTGCACCCTTGAGGTACAACATCTGTGATGCATTTATTGTCTTTTTAAAATTAGCAGTTAGATAGTTGCTGATCTGTTAACAGGGTGAGGTTTTCCAGGTCTTAGCAGCACCCGGAATCTGGCTGTGCTGGGGACAAAATTTTTCAAATATTTATCCAAAGGTTAGGCCTGGCTTGGCTTTTGATTGCATTGCTTTCTCTAATTATGCTGCACCTTTTCTGCATGGGTGATGTTAGTCAGTGCAGTGACATAATGACATTTTTATTTTCCTTTCACTCCGGTCCCAATAACTCCTAACTCTTTGCTTCTTTGACTAATGATGAGAATCAAAGTGGCTTTTTTTCAAAGGCCTAGCCACACTGACTCCCGCATTGCCTTCCCTAGTGCTAAATTAGTCCAGCGCTGCGCAGATACTGGTGGTTATGCTTCCATGGAGGCACTACTCTGCAACACGTCCCTGTTTTGATCTATCAGATTAAAGCTTATCTGATGGGCTGCGAAACAGGAACAAGTCAGGGAGGAAACTTTTTGCTGAAGAAAATTTTCCATTGCACCTCAGCAAGTTTCACTTCTTTACTGACCTCTGAGGGATAGAACTAGGGTAGAAATGAACTCTATGTTCACACACCTCTTCTCTTCATCTAGCTACTGCACTTCAGTACAGAGTTTCCACAACTAGAGTATGAGTGAATTTGTGCTTTTGCTTCCGAGGAAAATCCTACCTTACTGATGTCCTTCTTTTGGGGATGGACATAAGGGAAAAGGTTAGGTCCATGAAAACTTGGGAAGCAGGTTTTGGATCAGGGTTGGAGAAATTCCCTTCTGCAAAGAACAGATTAAACTCACCACTGCAAGGCTGTTGCCTTTCTGGTGTTTGGAGAGTGGAGGAACTATTATTCTCATCTTTCCTTCTTTTACAGAATAACTGGGAAAGTAACAGGGATCGTTCACATTATGTGTGTGATGTATTTTCTACAGACCACCTGGTCCACTGATTTGCGGTCTGGGATAAATGGTTAAAACTTACTCATCTATCTAAAAGTTCCCCCACATCTGAGTGGTTTAGCTGGGCACTGGACATGCTCCACACTGTAGTATTATCTGCTGTTACAAAACATTCTGGGGAGAACATGGGATCTGACTGAAGTACAACATTTTTTATTTTTCATTGCAAGGAAGGGGAGTTTATCAGGACTGTATGGTCAGGCTGGCAAAGAAAACAACTTCCTGTGGTAGGCTTCTGTTAATAAACCTTGCATGCTTTCTCCCCTCCCAAGCATGAGGCAGGGAAAAAAAGAACCCTGTTTGTAGTAGTTATTTGCAATCTAATTTGCGAGATGAAAAGATTGTCTGAACTTAATTCATAATATACCACAGGACCAAGGTGAAGTGAAAATCGCAAAGGATCCAACAATTCTGTTTCAATAGATCAGCTTCTTAGGCAGTATCCTTCCATTGAGACTTTTCAGATAAGTAAAGTAGCTTGAAACCAAATTATTACTTTCCAAAATGTGCTTTTCACAATGTATTTTTGGTCCGATAGGAGCTCGGTAGCTTTTTTCTGTCTGCTGGAAGCCTGCTGAGCTGCATGTACTGCACTCTCTCAAAGGTCAGTTCTTTGCAGCTCTGCAGTTTTTCCCATTGACTGAAATAAAATAGTGTATGATGCATGAACAAATCTAAATGAAATAATAGTATCCTTAGCAGTGAAAAACGGATTGGTAATACAGTAATTGAGCAGATTTATTGCCATCTCCTTGAGCTAGCCTGCTGAAACAGCCTGCTATTTTATTTAATCTCTTATCAGAGGAATTGCTGGCTGGAAATCCATTGCTAAACACCATTTAGAATGATGGATGAAAATGTCAGCTTTTCCAACATAATCAATTCATATCTCATTAGCACATATTATTTATGATTCTCATAATGGGACCTGCAGGGGTCTCCAGGGGGAAATGGAGACCTCAGCTGTTGTTGAAATGAGATGAGATATACTGTAGCTTATGAGTTAATAACCACCTATAAAAAACACTTGCCCACAGTATCGATTGTCCTTTGCCATTTTAGAAATGAACTGAGTGCCTTGGGTTTCCCTCTTGCTGTGTGTGGCAGCTCTTCCTTCTATTCATTTTGTTACTAGTAAGTCAGTGAGAAAAACACTAAAAGGCATATAAGAAAAACCGTTTTGCAAATTATTTCTAAGACACAGTGTGAGAAAAAGCAGAGTAGTAAGAAACACTTTACTGCTCAGTTGCTGTGTGCTAAGGGCTTTGGGCACTTTTCTCCCTCTTGGTCCCTACACAAACAAGTTGATACATTTCTTTGACAACAGCACAGTTGCAATTTCATAGAATCATAGAATGGTTTGGGTTGGAAGCGACTTCAAAGATCCTCTAGTTCCAACCCTCCTGTCATGGCAGGGACACCTTCCACTAGACCAGGTTGCTCAAGGCCCCATCCAGCCTGGCCTTGAACACCTCCAGGGATGAAGCATCCACAACTACCTTGGGCAACCTGTTCCAGTGTCTCACCACCCTCAGGGTAAAGAATTTCCTCCTAATTTCCAATCTAAATCTAACTTTTTCCAGCTTGAACCCATTACCCCTCATCCTATCACTACAGGCCTTTGTGAAAAGTCCCTCCCCAGCCTTCTTGTAGGCCCCCTTCAGATACTTTCTACCATATGCCACCTCAAAGATGAATCAAAAGCAAACCTTGATTCATGGACTTAATGCAGTTGATGGTAGTCATGGTCACAGTGTCAACTGTTGCCTCAGTTAAGCTGCATTTGAGAATCACTTTATGCTTCAGCTCACAAAAATCAACGAAGGAAAATAAGTAGAAAATGACTGTCTAGAGTACAAAAGACCAACTCATATTTCAGGTGAAGATGAAGACAAAATGTTGCTTTGATTTGCCTGTGGAATTCCCATTAACCACACCACTGGCAGCAGGGGAGATGATCAATAGTTGGATCAATAGTTGGCTGGCCACAAAACCCAGTTTCTGTCTGTTCGGTAGCCAATGCAAAAGAAAAATGGCCATAGAGTGATTTTATTAGCTTACCTTCATCACACCAGACCAATGATATATGTAGATGCTGATCAGTCAGGGTGCTTTGAATTTGTGGTCCAGTTTGTGCTCTGAGCACAGTGTGCTCACAAATTGTTTGTTTATAGCCATAAAACACCTTCAAGTGTTAATCTCTCTTATTCCTTTCATAGGTAACTCATAACTGGCAACTTTCTCTTAAGACTACTGTGCTCACTCAGAATTTTTAAAGAAAGGGCTGTATCAAAACATGTCCTTCTTCCTGCTGGAGGAGAATCTGCTAGCACTTTTTGTGGTTGTTGTTGGGGCTTGACTGACAGATTTACTGCATATCCTTCAGTAAGTTCTTAGAGGGTATTTCTACTTTATCATAAACATTTATGGGCTTCTTTGATCAAAGACAACTGCTGGCTGTGAAGGAAAAAAACCCCAACGTTATCTACAAGCTGTTAACATTCCAGGTGGCAGCTTGTACTTATGGCAAATGATAATAAAACACAGTCATCTCATATTTTTCCCCACCCTAGGCCTGCAGAGCAGAGACATTCTACTTGTTTTCAGTGTTCTATAGTTCATGGAGCTTCACCTTAGTGTGTGCGAGGTGAGGATCTGTGTACACAGGATGGCAATTTTGGCTTGGTTGCTGCATAGTTATTGGAAGAATAGGTTTTCAGAGCACAGTACAGATTTAGAAAATGTTACTACTTACAAATCTAAAGTAGGAGAAGAAAAATCACTTCTTCATGCAGTGATAATATAAATTGCATTATTAAATCATCTAGCTTTATCCTAAAAGTAACCAAATTCTTTTTACACTTATTCAGAACTCTATCAGTGAGCTACTACAAGCTGGTTGTGCAGAATATATCTCTTCACAAATCACAACAATGCTGTCTTCAGATTAAACAAAGGTACGTTTTATGGCAGCTGAAGGAGTCACACATTGTATGGTGGAAAACATATCTAACTATGAATATTTTTAAATTGCCAAGAACAAATATTTTCCTGTTACTATAATAGTATCAATATTTTAATATAATTTATAGCCCCAGAAGTTTTAAATTATGCAAATTTCCCCATATATTATTATTACTGCAGTACATATCAACCTAGTGAAGTCCTGGTTTTCTCTAACAGAATGTGGAGATTTGGTTGAAGAATGACCCAGCTGAAGTTATTTGTGATAATACTACCACAGAAAATTATGTAATCTAACCTGTAGCAAAAGGACTGCTTTTTGTATATGCTTACACTGATCAAGAGAGAATATTTTGAGCAAACGTCCAGACCGGAAAAAGTTGAGAGATACATTAACACATTTGACTGTAGCTGAAGACTCCTACAAAGTAAACTTTTTAAAGATAGTATTTCACTTTCTGTCCAAATCTCAGTGGTGATCTCCAGAACAGAAATACGGATATATATCATAAAAAGAAAGATGGAAGTCAGAAAACAATGTTGGTTTCTCTGAATTAACCAGAAAATGAGCACATATATGGTTTATTGCCTATCTCTAAAATGCACACGTACATCACAAAAAGTCTGAAAGTGACATTGGGATAATTTTTCTTATTCATCCTTCTGAGGGGAGGGAAAATAGGTTAAAAGGTTGTATTTTATATTATGTTTTCTCCCACACAACCGCAGTTTTCTGAAAAAACATCCTTTAAGAGTAATCACTAAGCATTTGTTCAATCAGCTTTCTAGCAACAATGGGGCAGATACTGCCCTTGGCAGCCCATAAGATGGTTGTAAAAATCTTAGATGAGGCTGTCTTGCTTAGCCAGCCCTTTTCAGTAAGGCTTCTGCTGGGGCCTTTTTGCTTTTCCTATCTGCTAAAAATACATCAGCAAGAGGAGGTGCACAGTTTCCCTTTTCTAGCAATGAGAATACAAATACGCAGATTTTTTAAAAAGAAATGGTTTTCATTTTTCTGAGTTTAATTTTGACAATGTTGTAAAGACTTCTAAGCAACCTGATGATTCAGTAACATTGCTCCTGGCTCTTTAGCACTATTGTGCTTTGCCAGCAAATGAGTCTCTTTGAAGAAATATGCGATTCAACTTCAAAAAAAAAAAAACACACAAGGAATAATTTTAGTCTCATCCTTTCAGTTGAATTTTGTTTTATTAGTCTAAGCACAGGGCAAATAAAAAAGTCCCAACAGAGTGTGGCTTTTGTAAAGAAAAGTCTGGGCAGCACTGATCACAGCAAGACAATTATTAAAGCTAAATTTCGTTCTGCTGCAAAGAAGGGTAAGGTTTTAAATTACTACAAATTGAGAACATGTGACAATCAAAAACTATGTCTGAAACGAGAAAGAACTGTTGAGAAGTAGCAGGCATCAATGGCCTCTAAAAATATGTTAATATTTTCACTTTTAGTAAAAGAATTATCTGTTTAGGTAACCCAAATGCATTTTTGAGAATAGACGGTGCTGAGAAAGAGAAATTTTGATGTTTGTTGTTATTAAATGAGGTATAAACTCCAAACAGAGCCACCAGACAGGGTCTTTTTATAGTTCTAAAAAAACTAAAAAGTCAGAACTTGAAAAAAGGCCACTGAAAAAAAAGAAAAGAGGAAGTAGGACAGAGGTTCCAAGGAGCAGAGAGGTTGCAACATGTTCAGAGTGAGGGTGGGGGATCTGCCAGATGCAATTAGATAATGTATTATTCCTCTGTGGGATGATATTCTGTGATAAATTCTTCAGGGCCTTGCTATTTTCCCATAATTTGCTGTATGGCTTATAATTAATGCTAGGTTACTACCTTATGATTAGACTACAGAAATAAAGGCATGTCCTTCTTCTTCTATAGTAACGGCTAGTTAACTTTTGAAAAAGTGAATGGTAAAAGACAAACTGGATGGTGAGCTTTGAGAATACAAAACCACTGCCATGGACATATTCAGTGCACAGCTAAGACATCAATAAGTATCATTTTTAAGGCACAGTTACTGTGGTACAGCTTTTATAAATATTTTCCAGATAGTTGGAGAATTTAGCAGTGTTCCACTGAATAGTGGACAAACAAGATAAATAAACAATATAGCACTCACCTTCATAATTATGTTCATTATCTGCATTTTCTGTATGAGCCCATGATGCTTCAGATGCAGTGAAGGATGAGTGCCTTTTCTATCACTTACTTTTTACAAATAAACATTATAAGTAAAAATATTAAAATATAAATACTTACTACCTTTTACTTTCTATATAAATCAGTTTCTGGCTTCTTTTGCTGGGCAGAATTTGTCCCCTTTTTGAGCTAATGGGTATATAGTTTGTTATATTGAAAAAGCACCAGCTTGTACTGTTTTATGCTAGAAGCTGTCACAGAATCATAGAATAATTTTGATTGGAAGGGACCTTTAAGATCAACTCCAACCGTTAATCCAGCACTGCCAGGTCACCACTAAACCATGTCCCTAGCACCACATCCACATGGATTTTAAATACCTCCAGGGATGGGGACTCCACCACTGCCCTGGGCTGCCTGGGCCAGGGCTTGACAATCCTTTCTGTCAATAGATTGTACCTAATATATTGTACTGAATGAAAGACTTCATAAATCAGTTACACAAGGGATCATACAATGCTTTTAGTGAATTTCCAAGGAGTCATAAAACCTATAAATCAGAGTGGTTTTGATTAATCAAGTCACAATGTCAGTTTTGAATTCACTCTGTTTACCCGTACAACATTACAGTAATGGTGTGGGTTTAGCTTTTCTTTGGAAACATCAGAATTACCTCTTCTATGTGTATAATGCTGAAATAGAACTGTTGGTGAACATTGTGATGTTAGTGTGCATCATCCATACCGTGCCAGGCTAGTTTGAATTAAAGCTGATGTCTCTGGAACTGTATTGTGAGAGTAAGGGGAGATTAAGATACCAGAGTACACTGAAGGATGATTCCTACAGAGTAAATTACACTGGGTAAACTTTTCAAATCATTACCAGTGACAATTCAAGGAATAAAATTCTTAATGAACCTGGTAGTCTTTAGCTCAGACTGGGCATTTGAAAATAAAAAGCAGTTCTGTGGTAGGATCACTGGGAAGGAGCCTCTGGCCATGTGGAGATGCTCTAATTCACACTCTATCAGAGCCCACAACTCCCCAGCTGGAATATTTCAAGTGAAAGAATCTGTATTAGTAGCTTTAAACAAAGTTCCAGTTAAGTTCAACTGTCAGTAATTATTAATCTCATTGAAGGTATGAAACATCATGTGAACCGTAAACTGTATTTCTCTTTCAGAGAGGTATAAGTTGATGTAACGCAAGAATGAATTGCTGCTGTTTATCATCCCTTGTCTTGACTTTTTCTGTTCCTCTTGACAAAATATAATGTGCAGTGCAATAGTGCAAACCACAATTTCCTTTATGTGTGGAATAATGTTTTCAAAACCAGTGCAGGTACTTTAATGCTACACTGTTCAGGCAAAAATTACAAAATATTTCTCTTCATTACTATTCTGGCAGGACTGCTAAGGTTAACACTTGAATTATGGCATTAACGACAAAAATTTAAATGCAGTGTGGCCTACTGGTTTCAAGGAAGACATTTCAAAAATACAGGAGAATAACATGCTTTCTTGGAGGCTCACTGAAGAAAAGTGATTTTTAATACATAAGTCAGCTACCTGTGAGCTTTACAAAATAAAAAACTTTTAACAGTAAACATGATAATCCCCTATGTGCTTCCCCAAGCCAAACTTTAAACTGAAAACCATAAATGTTTTTAATGCAAGGGTAGTAGGTAGGATCTGCCTATTGCTCCTTCACAGAGACCAACCCCATACAATTGCATAGAAAAAATACTTTTCTGTAACTCCAATAGATTTTAATTTGCATATACACCCACGGGATAATTACAAATACATGGAGATTTCACTTTAGGTGTTATATGTGTTCAGATAATTTCCTACAGAGCCTTATTAACTGCAGCCCTGCAAGACTTTCCATGTATTTAAAACTACATGCAAGTGATGGCACAGGCTGTGGGGCTGGTACAGAGGAATCCTCTTTCTGCTGAGGAACTCAGGTTCTTAGCTCCAGACTCTTCATCACCAAGCAGGAGGTTTGCCCTGCATGTACATTTTGCTGAGATTGAGGCACAGTGAGAATTTTAATCCTTTCTTTTTCTCCAGCAAGCTCCGGCGTTGATTTTCCATTGCCCTCCATACGAAGGAGGGCAGCGCTGGTGCAAACATCGCTGGTTTGGTTTGATAGCACTTTTACACTCTCTTTAGAGAACCAAGAGAAAAGCCTGTTTGAGAGAATGGCAGGAATTTTTATCACTTCCAGCATATTTCTGTTAAGCATAGCGTAAACATATAAACTGGAACTATTTAATATATTTTTTATTTTACTACTTACAAGGAAACAGCATCGAAACTTGAATTTATTAAGAAGGTGTTGCTTGGTCACTACCACATGCCAGAGTTACCAGTACTGTCTGCTCCTTACAGCACCTTGGAGACAGCAGAAAAGCTGAAGCCCTGAGAGATTTAAGATGCTTCCTCTCAAAAGCCTATCCAAATGCTGATTGATTACTGGTTATTTCAACAGAAACAACAACGTACTTGTAACTTAATAAATGCCTGTTAGTGAAAGGCATGTTTTAACACTGGTACTCTGAGTTAGTAATTCACATACACCACATGTGTTTTATTATCACAGTCACTAGGTAAGATATTTTTCATTAAATCAAAATAGAGAAGCAGCTCCACAGAGAAAGACCTCGGAGTGGAGTGCATCATTCTGATTAATTTATGCAAGAATGAGGCAGCCTTTTTAATTGATAATGATTAGTGAACTTTCTAAATCTGTCAAACTTCAGCAGGCTTGAGCTTCCAATAAATACCAATGTCTATTTTTACACCATAGCTTCTGTGTAATGGAAATACATCAATCTGAAGCTGCTGATGCTGAAAACACCAAAAAGTGGCTTTTACTTCACCTACAGTGTAGAAGTGTTCCTCACATCAGTTTTTATCTGCTCCAATCAGACAGCAAAACCTAAGAATTTTTCTCAGAGCATCATCTAGAGATTAACAATTTACCTGCTGCTACAATCTTGACCCAAACTTATCTTAAGACTGATGGATTAACCAGACAAGAAGTGAGGGTGAGTGAATAGAAGTGAGTTTAACTTCATCCTTTCATTTTTGGCCTTCTGATCATGATCAGTGCTTGTTTTGTTCTTAAATTTGATGAAATATTGCCTGTGTAAGGTACAGCAGCTTTACCAGTTTCCTAGCACAAACTCTGGCAATTTGAAAATTAAATGGATACAAATTATGCGACACCACTATGGTCTCATCTGGTCATATTCTGGTCATATTCTGACCATCAGCTTGTCTCCTCATACCTGCTCTGCGTCACCTCTTTTTCTGAGCAAAGTTGGGTCATCATCAGCCACATGAGCAGGACTCTCTTCAGAGCCCCTTCAGGCTGCTCAGAAACTTCTCCAGCTGTTTTGAATAGGACTGAGCTTCCAGTTTCCCTGGGCAAGTTGTTCCCCTGTGTAACCACTCTTAACATGGAAGAATTCTAGCTCAATCCAGGTGGAATTTCCCTTGCCTCAACTTGTGTCCGTTGTTTGCCCTGTCACTGCGCAGATGGTTTTGGCAAGGGATGGAGATTTTGGGATAAAAATAATCCCAGTTAAAGGTAAAGGGTAGCAGCTTCCAAAGCAAGAAATCTGGTGAGATTGCAGTGTGAGTGATAGGATACTTCAAACTGGTTGATCTGAGCTAAAAAGTTATTAGCAGGGAATCATTACTCCTCATGCATTTTTTTATTGGTAAGGCATTGCGTTTTTGTTAAGATTAGTGGGTTATAAGATTTGTGCTACACAATATAAATGATCCTACCTACTAATGAGTCTTCTGAAAGACTCATTAAACCTGAATTGCGCTATGAAGCAAAGTACCAAAAGAAAACTAGGCATAATTAATGGGAACACATAAATAAAACGGAGACAGAGGGAAAAGGACATTCTCTTCATTGATCATTCTGAGGATTAATTGCTGATATGCTTTAAGGACATACCAACAATTACTCTTTTTAAAGGACCATTTCACAGAAGATGAAATCCATGTAACTATGCACATGTATTGCAATTTATTGCCAGAAGACTCTAAATAGTCATCACATACCTCTAATTAGTCATTATAATCTTGTAGACTAGAAAATAGAGCTCAAAATGTAATATAGAACAAAGGCTTGTTAAAGTCTGCCAGTAAGATAGATCTATAATTTTTTTTACTGATATTTAACTTCTCTGTCTTCTCTGGATGTTTACAGTGCAATGGCCCAGGACAAGCCACACTGAAAGTCAGGAGGTGGGCAATGTCACTACTCTCGTGTTCAGGGGTTACGGCCTCAGAGATGTGGGGAATTATTTTTTCACATCTCATTGACATAACGGACGAAGTGCATAGAATTACATAGAGAATGAGCACTCTGGTCTTCTGTATTTCCCAACACAAATAACATTTCCTTGGGTCTCACAGTGCTGCCTCTGGGGTGTGTAAGTTACATTCTGGTTTTCACAGACTTACAGTAACTCTCAAAATTACTTTTACTATTAATCAGGAATGTAAACATCAAGAAGCTTTATTGCTGTATCTTTTAAACAATGTGTTGGATAGTAAATAGAAAAATACTCTTGTTCACAAAGTAGAGTCCTCTATTCTGGGCAGAAGAAGAGAAAGAAGATATATTCATTAGAAATATCCTTGTAAGAATGATATCTTACAGTGGTCTTTTGAAACTGAATGCAAAGTACATCAGCACTTCTCTGTTTGGGTAGTTGTTGTTCTTTAGTGGACTGAAAAGAGGACAAAATAAAATTTGAGAGGCGATGCTGATGCACAGCAGCAATTACTAAAAAAGCACAGTCCTTAAAAAAAAAAAAAAAAAAAAAAAGTGGAGTTTCCTCTCCTGGCCTTAGGGAGCAGATTATTATAATGCCAATGATTATAATGCAGATTTTCTGCATAATATCCAGATTTCTTTCTTCTGAAGGCTCCAGTGTAATTAGAAAACCAAAGGGAAGTACTTTGAAGCTTGAGAGGAAAGCTGTCACCTGAAGTTTGCATGACTACAAGAGAATAAATAATGGCTTGCATAGGAAGCTAATGTTTCATCACCAAGTTGGTTATATTAGCAGGTGAAAGATTCTTCTAGAGTGCTTGGAGTGTTCAAGGCCATATTCTCCAGCACTGTATTTGGTGAGCTGCAGAGTCTTTATGTATTATCACTCAATAAGCTGAACTCAAAACCTGTTTGCTGATCAGTTGCTCAAAATTAGTTGGGGTTGTTGCATTTTCTTTTCAGGTTTCTCATGGCAGCAGGGCAGCTGCATTGAGCTGGTTGGTGTCACACACCCTCACAAGGCAGTCAGCAAAGAAGAGTCTGAGAAACCTGTTCAGTGTCACTAAAGGAGATTACTCTTGAGTTGATGACAACTTCACTTTCACCCACAATATTGAACTCTATAAATGTAGTTCTTTGTGCCTGAAATGTATTGTTTCTTTCTCTTTTCCATTTGTGAGAATATAGCAAACTTATGTCCTATACAAGACAACTGAAGTCCATCTATCTAGGAAAAAATATCTCTGTAGATACTATTTCAGCTCTGCCTTACTCCAACAGCCTGCAATGCTCGTAACATAAAACCACGCAAGAGAAAACCACGTTTGAGTTATTTCTATGTCTTTTGCCCTCTAGTGGCTAGCATAAGAAAAAACCATGGAGCTGTGAGAAGCTTCACGAGTTGATTGCTTTTATCTGAAGAGTTACTGTCCCCAGAATAGGTACTTAAAAAAACTGCCAAATTGTGATTTGTGCATGAATGCAAAGAAGGAGAAGTTATTAATTAAGGGGGGGCGGGAAGTGGGTAATGAAGACAATGCTTCCATTTAACTTTGTTTAGTACATAAGATGTGATATGACAACAAAATCCAAATTCTGTTTGCGTCAAGAGGTCATGTGGAGGGTGCATCTGTCACAGTACCCACTGATCATAAATCCTAGTGTCTGTTACAAGCAGCTCTGTCAAAGAGACACAAGATCAAGAAAGATTTAGGAGGGAAATATAGAGATAAAACTTAACATTGTTGATAATGAACCAAAATTTACTATTTGATGTGTATCTGGTGGCACCAACCACATACTAGCAGGCAAGTGGAGTATCATGAAACTCCTAATTTCAAGTTCCACCTGTGAACAATGTTGGCAATTTTCAACATGAGAAGTGCCCACTGGATATAAATCTCAGCTACTTCTTAAACCACAAGTCCTTTGCATGAGTTAAACCTGAGCTACTCCTCCATGCTACAAAGTTGGTACTACTTCTGGTTTTGCTAGTCTGACTTCTCACTTTTCACAAGTGTTAATTTGGTTACTTACAGAAGCATATCCCTTACATAAGGTGGTTTGGGGATTTTTGGCTTTCATTCTTCTCCTTTTTTGTCATGTTTATTGACATAGACCCACATCTGTCCTTTGTGTGGCAGTTTTCCAGAGACATTAATTAGGACTTCTGATATAACATTAAAACACCTGCCTACTTTCTATATGTGAAGTCGAGTTTCATGTTATTTGTGCATTTAGATATAAGTCATTTTTGCTGCTTCTTATCCTTACTAGCTTAAAGTATCTGGCACTCATTCTACAATTTGTGTACATCTTACTCCTGTTAAGGGTTCTTGTCCTCGTTAGGCCATCCCTGTAACCTCAGGCTCAGCAGCATTCTGAACAAAGACAGCCCCAGAGCTTGAAGTGCTGTCTCCTAGAAGAAATGGCATAACAAGGGGGATTGTTCTAAAATATTTTGTCCTCCTAAACCACATGATGCAATCAGAGAATTAAGTTCTCAACAGGTCGTTTGCTGATAACCCCTCTCCAAGGGCTACTCCCCCAGCTTAAGTTTCCTGTGGTTCCAGAGACATTTATAGGATGGGGCTTTCTTTTGGAAAGATGCTACATTGAAGCATTTCTGTTTGTTTTTCTCTACCAATGTCTGTTCTCACTGAACAAGGTCAGAGTTAACAATATGACAACAATATCTGGAAAAAGTGCACTACCGTGACAAGCACAGACTCGATGTCATTGAGTTCCTTTCCTGTTATCTCAAAGGGTTCTGTTTTATGGCTGAATACTCTGCAAAGTGACAATTACATCCTGAAATGCTGTGTTCTGAAGTGGAAATGGAGCAGGCTTTATGCAGCCTGCTATGTGAAATCACTCCTGCTTATGCAAGGTCAGGTACAAAAGGAGCTATTTGATCAACATAGTCCTGCAGTGTAAGACACCTGCTGGTGAATGGAGGGAAGACAGGATTGCATTTTTCACCAGTTGTTGGTCTACTGGATTAGAAGTAGGACTGCTTCATTATACCTGATCATTACAGTTCATAGGATTTTTTATTTTTGTTCTTTCCTTCAACTTGATTCCTCTGATGATAGAATGCAAATGAGTACTCTGACTGCTCCACAAGAGTTGCCTCCTTCCCCAGTCACACCCTTTTCTCACCTTGACCTATACATATGCTTTGGCATTTGATGATAATGTGAATTGTGGTAACAGAAATGGTAAAACAGGATCTTCCCAATGTCCTCAAGCCAGAGTGTTGTTAGCTAATGGTTAGAATGGAATGGCGATAGTGATGGGTGAAAAAATTCGAGGTTTTGTGTTTCTCTTAGCTTGAAATAAGAAGAAAAAAACCTGCATTAGAAGTATCTGTGATCTTGCAAAGTTTCTTCAAGTCTTCAAAGCACACTTTTGAGTAATTAGAGTAAAAATTTATTCAAGTATTTTTGTTCACATATCTGACAGCCACTGATGTTTCAGTTGTGTAAATATGGAAAACACTTTTTCTAGGAAAAAAACTGCTTTCAAAAGTTCATATTTTTCTTTTTCCCAACATCAATTTACTACAAGAAGTCCTTTATGCAAAGGAGGGAATCAAATTTCGTCATTGTACAATCATCATCTGGGGCCAGTCTCTTCTCAGTGATGTCCAGCAACAGGACAAGGGGCAATGGTCACAAACTGGTAAACAGGAGGTTCAGTCTAAACCTAAGGAAAAACTTCTTTACTGTGAGGGTGATGGAGCACTGGAACAGGCTGCCCAGAGAGGTTGTGGAATCTCCATCTCTGGAGACATTAAAAACCTTCCTGGACATGTTCCTGTGTGATCTACTCTAGGTGATCCTGCTCTAGCAGGGGGCTTGGACTAGGTGATCTTCAGAGGTCGCTTCCAGCCCCTACCATTCTGTGGATCTGTGATTCAGTGTGAACCACCAGACTAGAGAGAGTGAAAGAGTGAAAAATTAAGGGCAGACTTTGGCCTGTTCATACAATGGCTTTTCTTCTAGCAATAAAGCAAAGTATGTAGTCAGTTATGGTCAAAGTAAACCTTTCACTCTGTATAAAGTTTCACATTATTTCACAGGTAGGAAATGCCATAAGGCTCTGCTATACATTATTTTGACCATGCAAACTTTAATTGTTGACACGCTGATGCAACTTGACACTTTTGGTAAGCTTTTGGTGCGTGACTGTAGTAACTTCACTTTGCACATTGATGTTTATGATCTGCTCATCATTTCCCAAACAAAAAATTCTCATCTTATACAGAGCTAGCATACAGATGACTCCAGTCTTATGCCTCAGTCATTTGAATGAGATCCATCACTGTTTTAATACACTGAAATAGTTGATGACAAAACTGGCACGATAAAACATGAGTCTGCCTGGAAGAGCTGGTGAACACCATCTGCTTTTTCTCAGCCAGTTCGATACTACCACATGGGTACCCTGAAGGCCTGATTTTAGAATAAAAGTCTAACTTTGAAATTAATCTCAGAAATCAGAAGCTTGCCAACATTTAAGACAAGGCTTTACTTGCCCCTCAGAATGTCATGTTTTCCACTTTATTTATTTAATTTTTTTTTGCATGAAACATACACTCTGGATCCCTACTGCGTCAATACCATTTTGATTTATTATATTTTACACTTGCAAGTCACAGTCTGCTGGATCTTCCCGTTGTTAAATGAGTTCAGATGTATGGTTCCCACAGTGAATGATATCTAAGAACAGATATTATCCCTCTAAAGGGAAGTCTGCATTCTAAATCAAGCAAAAAACTGCCCTCATGCTTATCCAAACACAGAGTATTTACCTGGAGGAGTTGCAACAGCACCTGTATTCCAGCACACCCTCTTTAGCTACAAGATTATGTTGGTCACCTTCCCATTGAGGGAAGCTTTAGGTAATTTTTGACAGGCTGGTACCTACCAAGCATGCTTTATTTTGAGAAATATCTCTTTTGACTTCAGAGGGAACTCTCCCCTGAATGAAAGCATGAGGATCAGGCCAGTAAAGATTAGGGAATATGAAACACAGCACTGAGGCTCCTATGAGGTCCCAGCATGGCACAGTATCTAGCATTAATTAGTACTGCCAAGTAGACCAAATTAAAAAAAAAATCCAAACCAAGAAGGGGGAGTCAATTTAAATTTATTATCAGATAATATTTATCCTTTTGGAGCAAGAAAAATCTGTCAGCCACTGTATGTTATTCAACTCAACATGAAAAGTTTTGGTTGGTTTTGGCTTATTCCCTTCACTTATTTTAGCAACAAAGATATACAATGTACTTTTTTAAGCTCACATTTAGAAATCAGACAAAATATTTGGACATTATTTTCTGCTTCAGCTGGAAGTATTTCCAGTTTGGTAAACATTTTTTTAACAGTTTTCCGTTTCCTCAAATATTTATTTCCCTTGGTAAATAAATGGTTTATCAACACATTTCTGCCCAACTCCAAGTTGTACCATCAACCCAAGTAGCAAAAATGCAGGCAGTTTTATTCTTAGAACAACAATGAATTCAAATAAGAAACATGATCAGAAAATAAAAGTCTTATTTGATATAAAAAGCAGTGCAGTGTCTGACGGAAAGGATTTTACAGTCAGAATGCTCTGCTGCTTTGCAAAGAAAACGTACCTGGGCTTTCTAAATATGCTGTTGACTCTCAACAGGATTAAATGAGTGAAACGAATCACACACTCACGTACACTATTTTTGTAATGTGTTTCTCAGTGCTGCTGTGCTACTTTGTTCCAAAAGGTAAAGAGTAGGTAGATGGGGACCAAGTCTTGTTTGGCCCGTTTGGGAGCACTATGAGCATTACAGAAATGTCTAAGAACCTGGAAGCTGTGGGAAAAAGCAAAGAAATGAGAGACCACGCTGAGATCATGGCTGCTGTGTGATTAATTACTCATAAAGGCTAAAAATACACAAGTGGATGAAGACTACAAGAAACGAAAAGGTTAAAATAAATTTTCATTGTAGATTTTAGTCCTTACTCTAATTATAATGAATAAGGGAGTGATTAATGCTACAAAGTAATGACTGAAGCTCAGTGTTGACAAAACATCAATGTGTGGTTCCCTGAATGTGTCAATGAAGGACACGGTAAGATGCAAGCTATTGAGTTGATTGAAATAATAAAAATATAACAAAAGTAAAAGATGTTATTCAAAACTAAAATGTGTGATAGTACACAAATTTATTGTGATATACTTTTGAATAGACCTTCTCATGGCTCATCTCTGCTACAGCCACATAAAGGTGTATGCTAAGCCATTTAATTAAATTATAGATAATGATCTGAAAATCACATCCTAGCAAATAGCTGTAAAATCTTGTGTTTTTTATGAGAAACTTAACATCAACAGTTTGCTGAAATCTTAAGAGTCACAACAGATAGAATATTATATGGCTCTTCATTGCCTTAAAACAAAAAATCTCCTTCTTGTGCCTTTCTATAATTAACACTCAAAAAGCCTGCAGCTATTTTAAATGGCAGCTGTCTTTCTTCCATCTTAGCTTTACTTGCTCCTCAACCTAAGATGTTAAACTCTTGGGGGACCCTGTTTACATGGTACCCCAGCTCAGGGTCCCAGCCCTTGGTACCAGAAATAACAGCGTTCCAGAGACAAAAATATTTAAAATATCATTCTTCCTCTGGCTCTATGGCATGCTTCAACTTCTCAAGCTATATTTTTCAACTACCAGCACATACCACAATTACTACACTGGTGCTCATTAATACCATCAGCAATTTAAAGCATTTTTGAGTAACACAGTGTGCAAGAGGCATGCATAATTTCAATGATTCGTGACAAGAGAGTCAGGAACTGCCACAGGTCCTGGGAAAAACAAAATGACTATTCATCCTTCTTTCCTCCCCACTGGCTTCCCTCAGGTATCACTCCCTTCCCCATCCCATCTCCTATCCCTTCCAGTCACCAGAGGCACCTCCAGTTTGCTGGACTGGGGCTGATGGATTGCAGCAGGAAAGCTGTCCTGGCTCCTGTGCCTGTAGTGAGTCCTGCAGGTTGCTGTCGTGGGCTGACTATGAATATTTATCCATTTCTAGTGGTGAGGATTCATATCCTACAGGAAAATGGCTGTATTCAGACAGCACGTTTGGGGAAATTTTAATAAACCAAAAGCCTGTATTTCCTTAGTAAGAAAAGTCAGATGGGAAAGTGGCCACATAACACAAAAATGAGGAATAATCTTGGGAATTCATACATCTGTGCACAGAAACTGCCACATAACCAGTGCATAGAGATAATAAAAAATATTACTTACAGTCAGCCTTGGATATCTATGCACTCCAGATTTTAATAAGTCACCAACAAGGGGCTAGCTTCCGAGGAGCCCTGCTTCTGCAACACATGCTGTGACAGAAAAATCCTCTGTATCCCTTATGGGCCTAATCTGTGTGTAATAAAGAATATTTCATAAATGCAGAGCTCTGATCTCCCTTGAGACTGTTTTATGGGCATAGGTTGTTTGTGACCACAGAAATTTGCACTGACAATTTTTACTGCTGTACGGGGCTGGGGGTCTTTTTTAAAGAATATCATCAATTTGCTAACTGAGAATGAGGAGAAATTTTGTGGGAGGAGGACATCTAGTGATCTGATATATATTTACATGCTTAGCATTTTCCTCTCATGACCAAGACAGCCAAGCAGCAAGTTACAGGGTCTTCTGGGGAGTATTGAAGAGGGGGAACAGGTTTGCAGTTTACTTTGCTATAAAGTAGTAATATTTGGGTTTTGCTAGGACAACATCCAAAACAACAGCAGCAATTGAAATAATTCTCAAATCAAGCTCTTTGAAATTACGTGTTGCAAAGGTTTAGTAATTATTGCTGCACTTCTTGGCTACAGCTGTGCCACCTTCTTGTCTATTCTACTGGCATTAATAACCACTTACACAAGTTTTGCAGAGTAGCCATTAAAATCCGGATACATTTAATCTCAAAAGCTTCCCATTGAACTACACAACCCCTCAGCATAGCAAAATCTCTGAAGTACAGTGGTATTTCTTTTAAAACTCTTTTAAAAATACTTCTTTTTAAAACCTTCTCCTGAAAGTATGATTTATTGCCTTTCAGACGGATGACAATTAGAGTAGTTATTCAGCATTGTAACTCCCCTGAGCTAAGTTTTATCAGAGAAACACTGGAAGTCTGCAAATGTAAAAACCTTAGATAAATATAGTAAGGATCCATGACACGTAATAGTTATTGTTCTTAAACTGCATATCACTTGGAGACAAGAATTCCAGATTTCACCCATATAAAATTAGTATCAGTAACAAAGTCATGAAATCACTAACATCTCCATTGATACCATTTTCAGAGATATCAAAATGTCACATTCGTATTTTTAAAAATAAAACAAAGTTATATAAAATAGATGTGAAAATATTAGAATAACTAAGGAAAACAGTCAACCTGTTAAACACTGACCAAAAAAAAAAAGCATATCCAGTAAAAAATCTTGGTTTATAAAGGACCTATATATTTTCATAGCCAAAAAGAAAGTCTAAAAAGACATGTATTTGCTTATATACACTTGTCTGTTGTTTTGTAATGGAGAGGCCAAAACTAACTGCCCTAGTAAATCTGTAGGTGCATTGTGAACTTATTTTTTCCCTGCTATGCTAGCAGCATAATTACTATGTCCCATAAAATCTCATTCCACGATCAATCCAGAAGTATTATCTCAGAAAGATAGCATCAAAAAGGCACTTGCATTGTGGAGGAAATAGGAGTTGATCAGTGAGTTTGCTCCCTTCAGTGAGATGTATCACGAAGAAAACACCCACAGTGGATGTAGTTTCTGGTTTAGGCTATTTGTATAATCATAGAACTGTTTAGGTTGGAAAAGACCCTTAAGAGCATCAAGTCCAACTGTTAACCCAACACTGCCAAGTCCACCACTAAACCATGTCCCTCAGCACCATGTCTACACGTCTTTTAAATCCCTCTAGGGATGGTGACTCCACCACTGCCCTGGGCAGCCTGTTCCAGGGCTTGACAATGTGTGTGCATTACATGTTCCAATGCTTTTGCATGTGTGTGCGTGGGAGATATCTCTACAGTTCATATTATTAGCCTCTGATAGACTGGATTTCCCCTGCACAGCTTCAATTTGTAAAAAAAACTGCTAATAAGATGCAGCTTTTTGTGTGTGTGCTTATACTGAAGTGGTATCTGGCTGGGTTGATGCTCAATGTGTACATTACAGGCAAACACCAATAAATGATTCTCAAAGTCACGGGGCACATCCAGAGGGCTTAAAAAAATCTGTTCAAAACATGTTAAGAAATCACATCCCTGATTCTGGAGTGAAACCTACCCCTTCATACTAGAGCAAAACCCAAACTCAGAATGGACTTTTTAAAGGATAACTTGTAACTGTAAATCCAATACAGCATGGAAATTCTCCTTTGACATTGAGAGGGATCGGCACTGCCCTATATAATCTCGGATTTTTTTTACTGTGTGATCCTTTGAGGTGGCATCCTCTTACCTCCCCCACAAATAGAAATATTCCTCCAAAGATCTGATTTTCCTGGCAAGGTAACAGCAGATTGTGCGGATACCCACAGAACAGGTTTCAGTGAACAAAGGCGACATGCAGGGAGGTGTTAATTCAGCTCAGCTCTGTCTTACCTTATCTGTCATGACCCATGGGCGGTTATGAAAAATGATCCAGCCCTGAGTTATGAAAAATGATCCAGCCCTGAGTTATCCAAAATGATTAAATAGGGGACAAAGGACTAAACCCATATACAAACATTTTGCCCTGAGTCTTGTTTCAACCACTATGATATATTAGTTTTGCTCAGTAAATCATTTGTGTACTAGACATCACAAAATTAATACAACTATTCATGGGTGTGCCCATGAAAAGATAAGGAGAAATCATAGAATCATTTAGGTTGGAAAAGACCTCTAAGATCATCAAGTCCAACCTTCATCCCGAAATCTCCCTGACTACTAGACCACATCCCAAAGTGCCACTTCTACTCATTTTTTGAACACCTCCAGGGATGGTGACTCTACCACTTCCCTGGGCAGCCTGTTCCAATGGCTAACCACTCTTTCAGTAAAGAACTTCTTTCTGACATCTGATCTAAACCTCCCCTGGCCCAACTTGAGGCCATTACCTCTTGTCCTGTCATTAGCTACCTGGGAGAAGAGACCAGCACCAGCCTGACTACAACCTCCTTTTGGGTAGTTGCAGAGAGCAATGAGGTCTCCTCTCAGCCTCCTCTTCTCCAAACTAAACAGCCTCAGTTCCCTCAGACAAATCCTGTCATGCCACCAAAGGTAAAAATCGTAGATAGTCCAATTTCCTCAGGCATAGCTCTGCCCCTCCCTGTCCTCCCTCCTGTCCTTACAGGATAAAAACTGTAAGATTTTGGGTAGAATTTGGAGTTTTTCCAACAACACAACTGGACTGTAGGAGATCCTTCCTTCATTGTTTGAGACATCAGGTGAGGATATTTTCCCTTGGGAATGAGGCCACTTACCTGAGAAAGGGTAAATGATTAAGAAACACACTTGTGGTATTTGGCACGTTTTAAGATTGTAATTAAGGTATTAATATCTAGTGTGCTTTTAATGTTTACTAGTGCATTTCCAAGAATGACTTAGTTTTATAATAGTGTATCCCGTGTATTGCTTTTTGAATTGTAATAGCGCATTCTTCCGTTGTATCCATAAAACCTACACTAGAGATGTATTGGACCTGTGAATAAAGTTCAAATGAATTGCTAGTTTGAACTGTGCAGTGAAGCCTCTCTCTTCGTCACACATGATAGCAAATAATAGCACAAAGCACTGCTCAAGGCAGTTCTCCTTTTTATCTCACTGCCTTCCCTGTTACTGAAGTAGTCCTAACTAGTGCAATCTCCTCTGTCAAACCACTGTTCTCTCTGCTGAAATGTCTTATTGACTGGTGGAAGGAGTGTCAGAGATCCTCTCCTGCAAGAGCTTTGAGGCTCTGAAGGTGCTGACCCAGAGGCAGAAGAGGGTTTGGGGGAAGGCAAGTCCCAGCAAGGCTGATCTGGTCAGGCTGCACAGGGAAGGACACAGCAGAGCAGAGAACTGATGCTTTCATGACACCTTGACAGTATTAATGACTAAATTTGTGAACCAGTTTGCATTGTCTACTTTTACCGTGATAATAAAACAAATTGGTTTTCCAATGACAACATATGGAAATGGCAGACTTTGGAGAGTTTGGGTAACAGAGTGAATACGTACGAAGTAGTTTGATTTTCAACATGTTCTTTATCTAACATTTTACTTCTTTAAATCACTGTCTTCATATTCAGGAACATTCTATTTCCACTAACAGTAACATTTTAACTGTAACAGAAAAATGTGCTGTATTTATTTCAGGTCATACACTGATAAGAATTAGGAAATATATGTTCAGCGGAAGCAAAGTTAGATGAAAAGGAAACCCTTCTTTAATCTCATTGCAGACCCCAAAGCAAGTATCTGAAGTTATTCTTCAGTAATTCAATTGAATTCTGTACTATTGCCTATTGCCACATTTCCTCAATTGTTAATATTTGTATACAAAGCATACAACCATTTTATATAGAAAGAAAATGACTTTAACTTCTTTTATTTTAGCCAGCGTAGACCACTGAAGTTGGCAGCAGCAAGAATACCAAGTAACTTTTAAAGGAAAAAGAATGCTGGGTGCCTTTCAGCCTTATTACCATAACTTATTCTTAAATTCCATTGATTATTGAACTAAAAATTCAATTTTCCTGGCACATGGACCATTTATTTCAGGAAAAAGGGAAGTTTCTCTGTGAAGCAGAAAATTTTCATTCCGAAGTTTGCTAAACAAAATTGACATTGCTGTGGCTATTACAGTCAAGCTTCTGACTTTTAATATTTTCAACCTGACAGATTTATTTCTTCTCAAATAAAAAAAAAATCCTTCTTAGAATAAAAATATATAGCTTCCTTATATTTCCCGATTCTGAAAATTACCAGGTGCCAAGCTGTGAACATAAGGAAATTGAAGACCCTTGAGGGTGACCTTAAGAACCACAAAGGTGGGGAATTGTGATATAGTGGTTTAGGCAATTTCATTGCAGCCACTTGGCACTAGAAAAAATGAGAAATGGGCTTTCTGTTACTAAATGCAATGAATTCCCTTTCTGTCATGTCACAAATTGTCCAACTTCATCAATGAGAAAGAAGATGTTGTGCACGCACGTATGAAGGGTAATATGAATATGAATATACATATTTAGAATGGAGAAATGCTGCATATTGCCACAGAAGGATTTTTTTCTCTGTATCAGATATTGTGTAATTCTTCCTAAATAAGATATTCCCAAATTAACAGATACAGTGATGTGACACAACTTCTAATATCTTCAGAGCAATTTGCTATTATTTGCAAAAAATGGCTCTATTTTCAAGTGCATGCATACAGCTCAGTGTCTTCATTTCAGGATAATATTTAAGCCACATTTACTTTAAATCTGTGGGCATGCAACAGAACAAGGAAAACACTTTTAGTTAAAATTAGGTTTAAATACCTTGCTGAATCAGGGAATAAAATACTTCATTGTTTAATAGCAACATGACTTACATTTTTAATCGTCTTTGCAATTATGTTAGATTCAGCATGGCTCAGTTTGATCCTGAGGAGAGCAATGGCTATCATTTATTGGTTTATGCAATATATAAGAAAATGTACTGTCAGCAGGAAATGGTCAGATTTCTCTCGATGATCACTGTAAAATACTCATAAATACCATCTCTATTGGAGTTATGACAACAATAAAACTGGAGGAAGCCACCTCAGGGAAATTTTGATTTATCCTCAGCCTTTAGCCTAGACTTTTGCTAGTCAGACCGATCTGAGGATACAGTAGAGGTCACTGGAATCACCCAAGACCCTAGACCTGCATACTCCATAGACCTCTTCAACACAACAGATGTCCTAAGGAATGTTATGAGTTTACACTCAGGATGAGTTCCCCTGCATTCAAAAGCCTTGCTGACACAAGACCCAATTTACATTTCCCAACTCTAGTGAGAACAAATTAAACCTAAACTTTCCAGAACAGATAAGTAGTTTTTAGACATTAGTAAAACTAAGACTTCTGTGACTACAGAAATGACGCCTATGTCATGCACTTTTTTAGTTCTTGTTGGCAAGTGAAACATGATGGATTTCTTTAGTACAAAACTGAAGGGATGATGGAAGTCATCGAGCAACTTGAACACATTTACTGCTACAGTTCAGGGTAATTCAAAATATTGTACTGATTTGAAACCTGAAACTGCGTGGTTTAAAACAAGTAGCAGAGAAGTCTGAAGGTATGAAAGCATTTATCTTCATTCTTCCCTGGGGCAAACCAGCATAGCTCATCTACAGTATATTCTCAGATACCCTTCAGCCCCAGGTCTTCTCCCCCCCAGGCAGGGGGTAGTTCACATGTGTACAGGTTTTAGCCATGTGCAAGGTCAGCACATCTTGTTTAAACGTAGCCAAAGAGGTTTTACATATTATTTATCCCTCAGAAAATTTGCTCTAGTTATTTTTCCTCTGTTTATTCTTAGAACATTGCTCTGTTCCACTTATTTAGAACATGCTCATTTCTGCTGCTTACTTAGCAAGCCGAATTTGAGGGATAGAATAGAGAATCTGCTAAAATTTGAAGTTCTGGAAATTAAAATAGAAACAAAATATTTGCACGCAGTTGTAAACAGGAAATCTAAATTTCAGTTCTTCAGAGAAAGGTAATTCCATCTTCATGGAGTCTGCAGCAGCCCCTTGCTGTTCATGCCCATATCTGACGTTATAAAGATGTTCTCCTAAGCAGAGCTTAAGGCTTAGTTGCTTAAATATGAGTGCATGAAGTCAGAGCATGTGTGTCAGGCACTGGTCACACACGGCCAGTCGTGTTGGAGACTTCCCCCCCAGAAATGCAGTTTCACAGGTCTGAGAAAGGGAAGTCCCCGATAAATCCTGTTTAAGTCATGTGTAACTTCAGTAATATTAACAGAATTAGTGCAATCAGGGTCTTCTAAGGATGAAGGACTTGCTCTTGGAGTGAGAGGTGTCTTGGTGCTCCCTGTAGAGCCCTCTAGTGGAGAAAGAGCAGCAGGGCTTCAACGTCTTCAGAAACCCCCAAACTGATTTTAAATTTATTAACCGATCTGGTAATCACTCCGTGTTCTGAGCAGATCAAACAGCACGTGTTCAAATGAGCAGTGAAGGAGAAGACAGGGCAGACTGTGCTGATCAGGCACAGGACACGGCCAGACAAGTGTACTGACCAGTCAACTAATGAAAAATGATTGGCACTTTTAGTCCCCTTATCCCTCTATTTTCCCCACGCTTGTTCCTCTCTAGATCACCTAAATCCCTCCTTTCTCCTCGCTTTGGTTTCTCCCCTAAATATCCCATAACAAATCCTATGCTTATGCTCTTCCAAAACGCTCTTGACCTGCAGCCTGGCAAGTGTCCCCCACCCCTAGGCAGCAGCACCCCTCAGTCCAGAAGGTGCTCCAGGTTTACCTTATGGTGGTGAGTGTCATACCTGGAGCCTGGAGCTGAGGCTATCCTGGGATTTGAATTCTTTCATGCCTTGTTCCCCTGTGCTCCTCTGGGCTTGTGGAGGTGAGTGATGATTCCTGCAATGGGGCTGGGAGCAGCTAAGGCAAGGTATTATTTGGGCTCCTCCAGCCTCCATTATCTCTCCATGCTCCTTTGTGTGTGTGCACAGGAGTTTTACCACATTATCTAGAGGGCAACACATTTTTGTTTTGATTATAATTAGAATGTCTTGTGAATATGATGTCTCATAGATTTTTTTTTTCAGAAGTATCAAAATAGATGTCAGAATTTCCCTCACTTAAAAAAATCTACATTAAAGACAAGTAAAAGTTTATTTAGAATTTATAAATAAAAAAATTACTTTAGTTAAAGTATTCCACATTTCCTAAATGGACTATTTTGCTTATTTCAAAACATCTTGTTCAAAACATACATTTTGGTTGGAAACTTAGCAAATATGCAAGTCTGAAAAAACCCCATTATATCCATTCCCCACTTCCCTCTATTTTCCTTTTTTTTCAAGCAAGTAAACCAAGCGTAGGACTTGTTTGCAGAACACTGCCTTCAATATTTGGTGGGAGAAGACCTTGCAGCATTCCCTGATCATGACCCATCTCGGCTAGCGACAATGAGGTTCTCTGTTGGGAAATGTCCTGTAAGAGCAGCTCAGGGTCCAGCAGCTGGATGGTCCCTGTTGAGTACAACTGTGTTTAAGAGGTAGCAGACAACGAAAGAGTCACACCCCCAAGGATTTGCTGCCTCTGGGCTGCTCTTTTCTATTCAGTAAATTGTGATTTATTGGCTTGCCAGTTCCAGTATCCTTTTCCACTCATACAAACCTGAATAAAAGGAAGACCACACACATTTCTCTGCTACTGCACTAAATGTGCATCTCAGCATTTTTAGGACACAGAAGGCTTTGTAGGAGCACGCATATTTTTATGTACAATTGTGCTATGCACTGTACGCCTACAAACAGCTCAAAGGTCATATCTGAGTGATCTTACAGACTGTGTGTCTTTCACTCAGAAACAGAAGCATAGGGAGAAATAACTTTGATTTGCAAAAACTAGAGAAAGTGTTGGGACAGCCTGAAACAGTAACTCCCCCTCTTCCCTGTAACTAGCAATGGTGCCAACATAGTAGTAGCTGTTCACGATGTTATTACCAGAATGTAGAGAAGAGTTCTGCATAAGATTCAAAGGTAACAAGCCAATAAATAATTTACACTGCCACACTTATTTAAATTGTATTTCCTGTTTCCTAGGGACACAACATAACTTGGATAACACTTGCTGAGAGATGAGAGATTGTCTCCATAGTTTTATGTAACCTATGCTCTGTGAAATTCTGTTTACTACCAGCAAAAATCGGTGCTTAGCATAAAACTAATGGAATCTTTTCCCCCTTCTTTTTGTCAAGGTTCTCATGTTAAACCATCCCAATTCAACACAGTTAAAAATTGAGCAAGTTGTATAAATGCAGCATTATAAGTATTAAGCAAACTTTCCACTCAATCACGTGCCAAAAGGACAAGCATGGAACACAGATTTTGTTTTCTCTGGACTGTCACAGTAATAAACATTTAAAGTCTTCTCATCAAGTATGATGTAACCCTGGGACATCACAAAAATGAGTTTAATCTTGTAGAAACTACAGCACCTAACTAATGAACTATCTCGCTCAGAACTGCCAGATTGTATCTCATTTTAATTGGCAGGACACAGTGAAGAAACAAACTGGGATTTTTAACAGAATGGGATCCTAGTAACAGTTAAATGTTGCACAGGTCTTGTCCCAGATATATTTTTTAAAATTGTTATTAAAGAGTGGTGTATTTCACTTTCCACTTATTATAAACCCACCTCCGGACTACCTGAAAACTCTGTAGCATCTTTCCTCTGCTATCTCACCTGAGCGTGGAGGACTTCTTCAAGACATTTCTGCTGAGCCAACAGGCCGATACTCTCAGCTGCACCGAGAGTATAAAATTGACTTTTATGAGTGAGAGGCAATGAATGGGGCAGAAGTAAAGCAGTGTCTTACAGGAGCAATCAGCCTCAGGAGAAACAAGATTGATGTCTGGTATTAACAGCCAAGATAAACCCAAGGCAGGGTGCCAAGTATTATACAACTCGGACGACATGCATTTGGTAGCCCTGCTGCAAAGGCCACTTGAGATGTCATATATCTTGCTGGGCTGTGGGAAGGTGGCTGCAGTTTTTCTCCTGCCACACATCCCCAACGGGCAGTTTTTGAACAGGTAACATTTTGTCTTTGCTTGCTTGCCCAGGAGTCAATTGTAACTTCAGGCTGGGAGACATCCCACATGAAGTGGAGAGACATTGGGGAGAAACTGATAAACAAATAAAAACATCCCAAGTTTAATAATGCCACAGAATAATATTTAAGAAGATAGGCAGAAGTGTAATATTCCTTTAATATTGAGTATACTCATTAAACAACCCAATCTAGTAGGTGGCTGTTCAAGACCGGAAGGTTGGGCAGTAGTTGCTGTTTGTTTGGAAAAGGAGTGATGTACCACTCAGGGAGAATTGAGTCCTAGTTATTTAGTTATTTAGCTTCCTTTATTGTTTATGTAAGTGTTTATTTTCTGTGGTCCTAATGTCTAACCTGTCCCTATGAGATTTGTTTTTACTTGCCTCCTGATCACGAACTATGGTCCCATGATGAAACACCAAGCAGTTCTTTGTTGTCATCCATGACAAAATCACTCATAGCTTATATACTGAGTGTTGAACTCTTATGACAAACTTTTCTGTTCACAATCAATCTACTGGATAAACAAGCCCATGGAACATGCTGTAAGTTTAAAAAAAAAAAAAAAAACCAAACAAACAATAAATGAATCCAACTCTCTCACTTCTTTGAGTCTTCCCCAAAGCAGAAAAAGCCTGAAATATGCAATAAAGTTATCACAAAATGCATCATACAGACACACATATTGAATTATGTTTGTATAACATACAACAGTACTTCAGTAAGCCCTAGTCATGAACCATGACAAGCCACTCCAATCAGTATGATATACATGAAAAAAATGCACTATTCCTGCAATCACTCTCAGAAATAGAATGGAACAAGTGCTTACCACTTTTTTCCCCACAATGTAAATTCAAGGAGTATAATTTTACTGTGCTTATAAAATCACATTACCCTAGTTTTTAGGAGACAAATACATAAATGATGAAAAACTGCAACACATGTACAAGAAACCATGGGCAAATGAGTCAGCCCTCAAGAATTTCTACTTATTCTGTATCTCAAACCCTAAACTTGTTTGTTCTTGCCAGTGAAAATACTTTTAGTATTGACGTGCCTTTGTTTCCTGTCCCAGAAGATGGCAGTAGTCCCACAGTATTTCATGGAAATACAGCAGCTGTTTCATCTCCAGACTGGCTGTGGATTTTTTACAGCTAACTTTTTCTATTTTACCACTTAAGAAGTAAATATTAATTAACATCACTTTGATGCTAACATACAGTTTGTACCTGAATTTTTTTAACACCTATTCACAGGGGAATTTTTAAAATTCTAAATAAAACTAAAATGGAAGATATGAAGGTTCAGAACTTTACGCCAGAAGGCAACTGCAAAATGGTACCTGTGTACCTATATAGGCAGCAGTCGTATTTTGGAGACCACTGGCATGGCTTGAGGTTTAGTGTGACTGCAAATCCCGTGTGAGAGAGCACAGGAACATGGATGGCTTCTTTCCAACAGACAGTGCCTGTTGCATTTATGACCTCTTGCTTACTGTAGACGTTCCTGAGTTGCACATGCATTGCTAAATTCAAAATACTGTATCTAGGGTGTCAAAACCTAGCCAACACCTGCCTGTGTGAGTGTCACTGAGACTATGCCCCATCTGTTTGTGTGCATCTTCTCAGCACTTTACACAAGAAAGACTTGATTTTGATTGGGATTTTTGGATCTTACTTGATTAATAAATACATCAAGACCATCTTCAGTATCTCTGAAGGTCAGTTTCTCCCCAAGTTTCTTTCAGAGTCTCTAGTTTCTATTTTCTTAATCTAGGAGCCGGCAGTTCATTGCATTGTGATTAATAAATTCCCTCCTCTGCTCTCTGCATGAACTGTAGAGTACATTAGAGCTATTTTGAGGACAATAGATGAATTGTAAAGCAGCATTTGTGAAATTACCATGGTGAAATCCTAGGAAGTTCTTCCCTGACTGCTTCTCCTCCTCTTTTTCTGTTCTCTGAACTCAGTTAAGTTACCATCATAGTGACTTGAGACTGCTTCAAGGATGAGTAAAGAAGGATTTAATAAAACAATAATGTCACTTGACCTTTTTTCTGAGGGAGAAAGAAAAATGTATTCAGAATAACTCCAAATCCTTCCCCTGTACTTCAACTGCCAGGAGCTGAATATATCTTTATTATCTTTGAAAAAATGACTAAAAGGCCCAATTTCCCTCTCCAAAGCCTCTTAAATGTCTACCACAGTACTGAACTACAATGAGGATGATACAAGGCATCAGAGACTTGTGCAAAATCATGAGGAGCCCTTTGGGAGGCCAATTTCAAAAATCTAAAAGCTTCAGGTCCCTAAATTATTACCAATACATGAGGATGGTCTGGTGAAAGATGATTTTGCACCTTATGCTTATGACAGTCTATGCATAACTTCATTAATCACCATTTTTAAAGTAAGCCCCCCCTGAAATGATTCAGAGTCAGAAGATGATGGTGCCTGGTTTTACTGGGACTTGAAACCACCTGCAATGCGACTGAATGTGGCCACGTGGCTCTGGCATGCAAAGAGCTGCTGTGTGTGTAAGGTGGCAGCTTAGATGACAGTGAGGGCATTGCCTCCTGTTACAAAGCTGCTGAAGAAATAAATGAGTACTACAGGATTGCAACAAGGGAAAAAGCAGAAGTTTTCACTTTTATTGAGACTAACATTAGTTATTTAGAATAACTGAAGAAGGCTCTACAGCAGCACAAGACTTCATAGAATCATAGAATGGTTTGTGTAGGTTGGGACCTTAAAGATGATCTAATTTCAACCCCCTGCCATGGGCAGGGACACCTCCCACTAGATCAGGTTGATCAAAACCCCATCCAACCTGGCCTCAAACATTTCCAGCGATGGGGCATCCACAACCTTTCTGGGCAACCTGTTCCAATTCTTTACTGTTCCAAGAATTTATTCCTAATATCTAATCTAAATCTACCCTCTTTCAGTTTAAAACCATTACCCCTCATCCTATCTAAGCCAACTGGAAACCCACAAATCTATGGGGCCAGATGGGATCCACCCGAGAGTGCTGAAGGAGCTGGCAGAGGAACTTGCCAAGCCGCTCTCCATCATTTATCAGCAATCCTGGTCAACTGGGGAGGTCCCGGATGACTGGAGACTTGCCAATGTGACACCCATCTACAAGAAGGGCAGGAAGGATGATCCGGGGAACTACAGGCCTGTCAGCCTGACCTCGGTCCCGGGAAAGGTTATGGAACAGTTCATCTTGGGGGTGATCACACGGCAAGTGCAGGACAATGGGGGGATAAGGCCCAGCCAACATGGGTTCATGAAGGGCAAGTCCTGTTTAACCAACCTGATCTCCTTCTATGATCAGGTGACCCACCTAGTGGATAAGGGAAAAGCGGTGGATGTTGTCTATCTGGACTTCAGTAAGGCATTTGACACCGTTTCCCACAGCATTCTGCTGGAGAAGCTGGCAGCTCATGGCATAGACAGAAGGACTCTTCGCTGGGTTAAAAACTGGCTGGCTGGCCGAGCCCAGAGGGTGGTGGTGAACGGAGTGAAATCCAGTTGGCGACCGGTCACAAGCGGGGTCCCTCAGGGCTCAGTTTTGGGACCTGTCTTGTTTAATATCTTCATCAATGACCTGGACGAGGGAATTGAATGCACCCTCAGTAAATTTGCAGATGACACAAAATTAAGCACAAGTGTCGATCTGCTCGAGGGTAGGAAGGCTCTGCAGAGGGATCTGGACAGGCTGGAGCGATGGGCTGAGGTCAATTGTATGAGGTTTAACAAAGCCAAGTGCCGGGTCATGCACTTTGGTCACAACAACCCCCAGCAACGCTACAGGCTTGGGGAGGAGTGGCTGGAGAGCTGCCTGGCAGAAAAGGATCTGGGGGTGCTGGTGGACAGCCAGCTGAACATGAGCCAGCAGTGTGCCCAGGTGGCCAAGAAGGCCAACGGCATCCTGGCCTGTATCAGAAACGGTGTGACCAGCAGGAGTAGGGAGGTGATTGTGCCCCTGTACCCGGCACTCGTAAGACCGCACCTTGAGTACTGTGTCCAGTTTTGGTCACCACAGTACAAGAAGAACATTGAGGCACTGTTTGAAGAGTGATGCAGTGGCACAGTCACAACTAAAGGCAAAATGTTTGCAATACACTCTTGGAAAGAAATTATAGATATTTACAGTGGTGGCTATTATTAAAAGCTTTAGTACACATGAAATCAAATTCCTCAAGCATGCCTACAAGAATCTGGAGCTGTGTTTTCCCATTTCACCTTGGATGCTTTCTTTGACCTTGTACAGTTGCCTTCATAAAGCAGTGAACTAAGATAATAAGGTGATAAGAGTTGAATTTATACTGATTTTCTGGTAATGAACATATGTAGCTTTTTCACATTTCATGCATGCTGGGGTTAACAATCACCATATTTTGTTTTTCATAAACAAGAACCTGCCAAGAGGATGCTTCTTTCTCATGCTTCCCCTCATACTCCCAATACATATTTATAGCAATGAAACAAAAATTATGTGGGAAGCCATGTCAGGTGTAGAAATCAAAGCGAGTCAGATCAGCCACAAATCCGAAGAGACTGAAGGTTTCTGCTTAAAAGCTACTTCAAACCAGCCATTTGCAAACTGGTGTATGGGTGTTTGTACTGGGAGAAGATTTTTCTTAAGAAAAGTACACACAAGTGGGTCTGAAACCCATTGACACACGTCCTTCAAAACAATTTCCATTTTCCTTTCCTGAAAGCACTTTTCACAATGCATGCTGAATTGTGGCAGATAAATATTTCTCTCGAGCCACTTAATTTTTTCTTCGATTTCACTCTGCTTCAGAAAAAGAAGTAAGGCTGACTCACACAATCTATAATCTCCCAAGCAAATGATTTTTATCTCTACATTTGCCTACCTAACTAAAGCAGCAAAGCAGTTTAGAGGTGAGGAAAAAGGGGGGATTATCTGAGGCTTCAGACAAGGCTAGTTATCAAATAGCTACTAGGACACGGGAAAAGGATATTTAATAACTTTGAGGCAGCCTTTCCTTTTTTGCCAGCTTAATGCCACCTGTGGCTTTCAATTTTCTTAGCATTGCATCTGTGGGTCAAAGAAAACAGTGTAGGACCAGATCTGACGCAATAGACCTAGCAATATCTTTTTCTGTGAAGTGACTTCAAAGTGGACTGATGGTTTCAGAAACTCATGAGGTTATATCAGCTACATAATATATGCTCAAAGCAAAATTGTAAGTATTAATAGTCAACTGATACTTGGAATTTGTCAGACTAGGAAATAAAATGTCCCCTAAAGAATACATCATGAAGTGCCACACAAGCCTGCTGCAGTACGATGCTGTTGTGGAAGCAATGCAAACACATCAGGGCACAGGACCTCAAACCTCAGTTGTCATCTCCTTCTAATCCTGACCTGACGGCATGGGTCTCCATAAATCATTCCACCTGCTTTATCTACATTACCTACAGAGATTGCAAATTTTCTTTTGAGTGAAGGAGTTTACGAGAAGGAAGATACACTTTTCCAGTCAATTTTTATAGAAAGACAAGTAGCTGTTGAAGCTGTCACCACTGATGGGAATTAACTATTTTATGATGACAAACAGGGAGGACAAAGTGAGAACAGATCCAAGAGAAGACCGGAAAGGGACAAGAATTTTGGATTTGACATCATGCTTTGATCTGATGAGACTGCTTACAAGCTTCTATTTCAATGTGCTCTTGTGCAAATGATGGGAATGACGCTTCAGTTTCTGGCTGGATCAGCGACTAAGCAGTGCTGATCAAAACACAGGAAAATGATGGAACACAGGAAATGATGGAGCCTGGTATCCATCAAGGCTAACAGCAGTCCTTTTTGCTTATTATCAGCTCTGATCCTTCTGACTATCTTCTAGCTTGTAAGTTACACAAATGGGAATCCTGGACTTGTAACCAGAATTCTGAGACACACCCATTTTTGTTATCTTGTATTTTCAACTCTTCTATTAAGCAACAAACTCGCCCATTTTACCTGCATTTACAACTATGGAAACAAATCTTCCAGACAGTGCTCTGTATTTGGGTGCTTCAACAATGCAATTCTAATATTCTCCCCCGAACTGATCCAAGTTAAGTCTCTAGAGAGATTGCTTTAAATTTGTATAAAATGCAGCAAACTCCTGGTACAACGGATTCCAAAAAAGCCTGACAAATGAACAATTTTGTTGTTTAATGTGTGTGCCAATATGAACATAGGTTTCTTGATGATTTCTTCCTAGTAAGATATAAGTACCGTAGGATATGCACTAAGGGCTACACCTGCACTCCAAGAGGACAGAAGGATATGTATAGGAGGGGATCCCAAATTACTGTCCTGGGTGTGGTATTCTTCAGTATTTTCATTGACAACCTGACTAACAAAACAGAGGTCACCGTTACTCAAGTGAGCAATATCAATCTGGAAAAAAAAAGAACTAAAACTGAAAATAACCTTGAATAACTGAAGCTGAAAGAAAATTCAACCCAACCAACATAATTGTAAAGAATTACTCATAGTTAAAAATAATGCAAATGTAAATATAAATGTGGAAAGTGTTGTGTTATATGTCAAAAATGCTGTCGATGTTACTGTCTGCACAATAGTCAAATTACAAGCCTGTAATTTCTACGCCATTCTTTTATACTTTGCAACAGCAGTAGGGTGATAATACTTTATTAAGGAACCTGACAAAAGTTTCAGCAAGTAAAACTAATCACTAATCTGAGACATATTTAAGTTGCAGGTCCTCAAGATATGTGCCCTGGGGCTATCTTACTGTATTCTCAGTGCTGATAGTGCCAGCTATTCTAGAAACAGTGACTACAAGCCCATTCAGTTGCACGGCAGATGCAGATGTTTAGATGCAAATATATACAGTGCACTAACTTTATTTAAAATAGTGCTTTATTTCAAAAAAGTTAAGAAAAGAAAGCCGTCAAGTTTTTATAATTGTCACAACAACCAAGCAGCTGTTGACATGCTAGGTACAACTCCAGCAATATTCCAGAATTTCAAAGAGAATCTGTTAAATACTAGTTTTAGAGCTCATGGACTCTGAAGTCTGAGAATTTCTAGAGTGGTACCTAACATTTCAAGTCTTGCTCACTTGTCACTATCTAATCTTAGGCACACCTATCACAGATCATTTAATATAGATAAAAAACTGTACATTGACAGAGTTGCTAAGTGTTGCTTCAACAAAAGTGTATATCAAAAAAGTTTTGTAATAAAAATAAATTCAGGGTTTATCATAAATACTTGCTGGCTAGATCACACACCACATGCAGCTTTGTAATGTTTTAGGATCAATTAGATACAGCAGCAATTCTCAGCTCTCACGTTAGAGTGAAAACCCAATCCACATCTTGACTGCCTTTACGCTGTCCTTAAAGACAAGCCTCAGCTTGGAAATCGAGTGACAGAATCAGAGTACATCAGACATTTAGGCTAGGCAGTCTCTAATAGCTATATTATCTCTGCCTGGCTCCACACTGTGACAAGTGGACTCTTTTATCAAGAATTGCATCCAAATCTCTTAATGGACTTATCTCCTGTGTGCTTTGTTATATGCCATAGCATTTGGAGCCATATTATCCCCCTCTAACAGAACAACAGTGCCTTGTGCTGGTTAAACCCTCCCTGCACCCCCTGTCCCAGTCACATCCACTTCTCATTTCAGAGCAATTGTAGACTATTACTGTAACTGCATGCCAGACCAGATTACTGCCGTCAGAATTCCTGATGACTTCTGTGTTTCAGAAAAACAATTTTTTATATTCGGTTATTGCAATTCTTTCACCAAAAAATTCACAACCAATTACTGTTCCCTAATACATATGCAGCACTTGCTGAAACACAAGAGAGCAGATATACTGGAGCACGCAACCCCACAGAAATACTTCATGAAACAGTAATTTTGCAGAACAAAGAGAAATTAAATAATCATCAGGCATAATTTAAATAACCCTCTGCCTTCTACCTGAAAGGAGATGTACAGATGTGGGATGTGTTTCTGGAGGAAGAGTGCCTGAACCCCACAGATGAAGGTCTCTGCCTTAAAACTCTTGGCACCTTTAGTCCCGTGACTGCTCCAGCATCATCCTGTTTCCCATGTGGCTGGGTACCGAACAGCATGGTGGGTTGGCAGAAAGGCAACTGTAAGTTTTGTGTTACTGCTGAGGTGTAGTTAGAACTGCCTAAAATCCATGCTGTTATCTTCTAGACCTTCAGTGTGAATTTTTATACCACCATCCATTACTTTCTTTGTTAAAATAGTATTATTCCTCATAGAAAAGAGAAACAGGTGTCTCCTAGAGATACACGTATGGGTAGATACAACATAAGGATAGTGTTTGCATGGTGCTCAGTGCACATTTACTGGCTCATTTCTGACATACTGTCAGATCTAAAGCACTTAGAGTGACATAGAATGACACAATGATAATAGATTATAAGTAGCAGAGATTTCTAGCTAGGAAGTGGCCCAAAAGCTTGTGTTACCTGGCTTGAGTTTAAGTAAAAGGAAAATGACACCTGCAGATTATTATCAAATGGCGAAAATAAAAGATATTTAACTTAAGGTAATATTATAGTCCATTATCATAATTACTCTTGAATGTTAAAAGAACAAAATACAAAAAGTACAATTCTATTACATTATAATCCAACAGATGCTTGCATTTTTAGGTCTGAAGAGTAACTGTAGCAAAATAAGGCAACTCTATGAAAAGATGATGAAAGCTTATGACTGCAAAATTTGAGTAATTTTTTGTGCACCCAGCAATTTATCTCTAATACAGTAAATGGTACAGTTCGGCAAGGGGGAGAGCATATGGATATAAAACTGGATGTTGCTCAGTTAAGTTTATGAAGCTGAATTTTTCTAACTTCCCCTGCTCTGGAAGTATCATTCAGATGTCTCAACTGTGATCTGTCAAAGGCACTGTCAGCAGCTGTGCGCATCAACTCCTGGGTTAGCTGAGGCTCAGCCAGGTGTGTGCTTCAGATCCAGTCCTTCCTCCACGTGATTCACATCAAATGCATCCTAAACGGTACAAACCCGAGTTAAAGCAGGGACCAGCCCTTCTGGCCCTGCCACTCCTGCCCCAAAATCTTTCTGTGGCCAGTGCCCACAAGGCAGATGCTGTACCCATCCAGCAGCTCTCCAGGGAGTTTGAAGCTTGGTGGCATGTACCCACAGAAGTCAGGTGGTGACTGGGACCCTCTGCAAAGCCCAGCCTCAAGTCAACGCTTCTTCAGTCCTGAAGGGCTTGGTAAGGCTCCCATCTGTGCTGGGTTGGCCAGGACAGGGTTAATTTTGTGTGGAGCCAGGTAATTCTATACCATGCTGACGTCATGCCCCGGGGCCACCTCCGGGGAGGGGCCAGTTCTGTTGGGAGTGGTTCAGTTGGAGTTCAGTTCGCCCTGAACTTCGCTCGGGTTCAGTCCCTCGCTGTTGTTCTCTGGTATTGTTTTTTTTTTGTATTGCTCTTTTCCTTACTGCTTAGTATTTGTTCTTTTTAACTGCAAAGTGCCCATTGTATGTTACTTTCTTTTATATATATATTAAACCTTCCTTACCTCAACTCAAAAAAGGCACTTTTAAACCTTCTTTTCCTTTCTCTGTCCACGGCCCACGGCAGAGGGGAGGGGGCGGGGAGAAGCGGCCGGCCGCACGGCTCGGCTAGCCCGCAGCTCTTACTAAACCAACACACCATCCCTGGCTCAGAAGCTTGGGCTCCCCTGAGAAGTGGGAGGTTAAGCTTCAGCTCTACCTTTAGTGAGCAATTTTTTATTATTACTTACAAAAAGCTCGCGCATCCTCAGGCTTACTTGCAAGTTTGACATTGTAGCTCTGTAGACCTCAGTACCTTGAAAAGATTGTCATTATTAGGGTGTGGTTCATTCAAGAGAGGAGAAATTAGATTTAATTTGATTCAGGACATAAACTGAAGCTGAAAGTCTCATTTAAAAGTGATGAAGTAGGATATGAACCAATGGGCTTGTAGGGACATGACACTAGTCAAGCATATCCACTGCGCAGGTATTTCTGCTTGTGGGAAGAGCTTTCCTGACAAAGAAAGAAGTTTTCTTGACAGTTAAGAGGCCAAGGCAAGGCAAGAGACATCTTAGCAATGTTTTATGCTTTTCTTTAAGTTTGGAAGTTATTTTTTTGAAGATTACTTTTTCTCAAATGCAAGGTTTCAGCCTAGACTAGTCTAATTCAGGTACTATTACTTGAATTCAGAGCTCTATCAACTTTCATTATGTTGAAAAAGCATCTGTGTAATTTTCTGCTTAAGAATTTTTATGCATGCACTGCTGTCTGGCCTCTTTTTTGTTTGATTTTCTAAGTGACTGTCACTCAAAAAAATTGGATAATAGCCATATCACCATATCTATAGTCTTAAATTACGTCTGCATTTCATGAAGAAGGACATTTCTAGCTAACTCACTAAGACACTAGAATCAAACACACTAGAAAAATGAACATGAAAATGTTCAGTAAATTTGTAAATTTGTTCAGTTAATTTTGTAATGGCAGTAAATTTGGATTAAATGTTTCTTAATTAATGATCCCAAAATATGACAAATCCTTTTAACCACTGTTTTATACTATCTCTACTACATAGGAAAAGCATTTACTTTCAAGGGGCCTTACAGGGAACAGACATGCTCTTAAATGTTCCTGCATAGGCCTGAATTCAGTGCTGTCTAAAGAAAATGGTGGTCTTAGTCTTTTCTTCAGGAATGGGATGTGCTACAGGTATGCCAGGACTTCCTTCTCCCAGCTTAGAAACAAAAACAGAATAATAAAAACATGTTTGCAGCAATGCTCTGTAGAGCTGCCCTGAAGCCATAAACTGAACAGAAATCAGAGAATCAGTTTTTGAAAGAGGCAAGGTGTTGTTTAGTGTTCTGCATATGAGAAGCCTTCATTTTTAGTCTTGTTGGAAGAGTGAATATGTTTCATTTAGATGAAATGCATAGAGCATGTTTTGCTATTTTACATTGCAAATAATTCGAATGTTATTAGATCATATGGTTATCATTTTTAATTTTTCTAATATTGATTTTTAGACATTTTAATGCTTCTATTTAACTCTCTTAAGAATATATTGACCTTTTGTAATAATAGACTTTAGGTGTTACGTTTGGATGAATATGGTACAAGATAGAAAGACCTCCAAATAGTTGTATCAGTAAAGCCACATCTGAAAAATGAAGGATGCAAATCCCTTAATGTAAGATATCATTGCTGTAGTGCAATGGAATGATGTAATATAGTCTAGATTGCCCTTGTCTTTAATATTCTGTGAATTCATTATAGGTTTAATGAAATATTTTCTTTAGGTGTTTCATCATAATGTTGTGTGCATTGGTTTCAAAGAAAAGTAAAGAATAAAATCAATATTAAAATCAATGACTGGATTCATTAAGGAATAAACCAAATGAATTTGATATCAGAAGTGGAGTCTACCTATTATGATGGAAATAAAACTGACATTGGGTAGAATCTTGTCCTTATTTGAGACAACAACAAATTTCCCGTTGTGTTTTAAGCCAAGCAGATTAAATTCTACTTTCATTAACCAGGGAAAGAGAGTGTAGAAAGTGGGATTTCAGTAGAATTATTAGGGATCTATCTGTGTTAATCAGAGTAGAGTTTGGCTTAATAACTCTATGCTACGTTGGAGAATACCTACATTTACAATTTTTAATATCTTCTTTTTACATCCTCCAGCAGTGTCTTCAGAGTCGTAGAATTAAAATTGTTAACAGGATTTTAATGAGCAGAATATTAACCTGGAATCTGGAAATGGAAAGACAATGAAATATGGATTTCCTTATGTAATTCATTGTGCCCCGCCATGGTAATGAGTTAGGAAAAACAAAACTGAAACAAAATAGTTGTAGTAAGTAACAAAGAAGAGCTTCAGTTGGCTTCATTTATGAGGTGCAGGAAAACTGGCATGAAAAATAAAGGACACTCAAAAAAGGGTCACATCAAACAAAGGCAATGTGGTCTCTAAAAATCTCTTTGTAGCAAAGCCTCTTAGTAGTCCAGCTGAAAACACAATTTCTGCTTCAAATATTGTGCAAGATTAAATTTCAAACAATATATATATGGTTATAAATCTGTATTTGTAGAAGGCTGCAGATCTGAGTGTCAGGGGTGAGGAGCAATAGCCATTTTTGTGGTCACATTAGCATCAACATGCCTGCCTTTGTCTTTTTCATCCTCCACTTTGTAAAACATGCTTCTTCTTTGTAAAATGATCTTAAAGATTACTTTTCCCCATGTATTTTTTGTTCTTGGAGGAGAGAGTTCTGCCTTCAAGTCTGAGTCACTCTCTATCCTTGCAATGCCTCCTACCCAACAAGTGGAAACAACCAACTGCTCTGAGTTATCACATGCATTTTATAAGGTAATAAACTTTCACCAGATCCTTAAACTCTGTGGGGAACGTGAGCTTATAACGTTCTAGGCCAAACCTTAAAATTAAGTGTTGTGGAAAAGTAAAAAGCAAAGGCTGAGGATTCTTGATTACATGTCAAAGGTTTTCTACTAGAGGTGAGCAGGGTTTCAACTGCTGTCCTGTGACCGGCTTTCTCAGGGTGTAGGAGAAGTTTATGGGACTGTGTCCTGGTTTGAATTAGAACTAATTCTGTTCAGTGATTTTACTTTTCAGTTCAGTCTTTTCTAAGTAACTGCACTTTCTGAAGTTAATAGCATATTTTTGCAGATAGTATCTCCTTCTAGCAGTGATAATGCTCCATGTTTACTGTTACTACCAAGGATTGGTGTGTGCAGAAAGGCTCTTGCTTATACTTGCTCCAGCGCAGACCAAGGTCACTGCTAACTCTTGTGTACCACCTTGGGGGTGCAGTCAGTAAGAGGTTGCACCTGTTGGGAGAAGTGGCCGGGACAGATGGCCCTAAACTGGCAAGGAGGGATTCCAGCCCATGTACGTCATATTGAGTATAAAGCTGAGGGATCATGAGGGTCAAGCCTCTTCAATAGCCAGCATCCAAGGAGGACTCTGTCTGTTCTGCCTTTGATCCTGATTTGTGTGTTCCTGGATCCTGTTCCAGAATCTAGCTCCTGAATCCAGCTCCTGTCAGCTGCTGAGTCAAGTCTGGGACTTCTCCAGTGCCTGCCTCACATCATTAGTGGTGACGGTGGTGTAACTGACATCAGGATGGTTGGGTTCAGTATTGGTTTTGGGTATATTTGTATATATTTCATTTTATTATTATTATTGTCACTAAGCGGTTTTAGTTTTCTTTTCAAATCCGTAAGTGTCTCTCCCTTATTCCCTTCCTCTTCTCCTTTGGGAAGGGAAAGGGGTTAACAGATAGTGTCTGTCATTTGTTTAGTGGCTGGTCCAGCCCTGACCCTTGACACCCTGAAATCAGGGGATACTCACAGATAAGAGAAATCAGAAACCAGAAGCAGTTTTCTTGTGCCCAACTGAAGATAGAAAGACATACATTTGAACAGTGAGGATAAATAATGATGGGGATATAGTATATTCTCCACTAGTTCCAGTTTTTGTATTAAGAAGCAATTTTATGTGCGTTATTAAGATAACCTCAGAGCTCTCAGAAAGCTACACAGCAGAGATGGACAGCCTTGGACATTTACCCAACACACAGTCTGTGTCTGCTTTCAGTTACTCCGTTTATAAAAGTTTGTAGGGAGTAGTGATATCTTTAATAAATTTTAGTCATACAGCCTGGAAGAAACAGAAGAGCTTTCAGCATATCAGCTTTTCTCCCAGCCTGAAAAAGAGGTTTCCTGCTTCTGCTTTAGAGTAGAGGAACAACTTGTGCCCCTCTACCCAGACCTTATCTGTGGGGTTTTTTTCCAGGCTACAATAATTTAATATTAAAAAAATGCTTTTCCTGTACCCTTAGACCATCATAGTGACCACAGGTTTGCTACCAATGCTGTAAGAGCAGTAGAGGAGATTTTGAATCCAGAATAACTGCAGAGGGCAGTGTTAACTCATTATACAAACCCCAGAGTGCCAGGGAATATCAATGTCCCTTGAAAATCCAAAATTATATGTTATATGTAAATAACACAGGGCTTTGATTAGCAAGTTCAGCATGTATTGCCAAGAGCAAATATGGGAGAATTTTGTGATCCATGATTTGTTGAAAAAGTACATATCTATACTGCATTACATTTTTCAGATTCTAAATAGATGAACAAGGTATTCTCTGGTTAATATTATTAGAAGATGTAGCTGCACATTTTTCAATGCCATATCTATGTGAATTTGATCTTCCCTTTAAGTAAAATTAATTATTTCTGCTTATCTGTGTATAGGCAGTGGTGTGTGTACACACATCATGGTCCATCTGAAAAAGCTCTGAAGCTCACTCCTCTGGTTGCTCGTCTCTGTGGAGTCAGAAGATAACGAGTCTGACGGGAAACCACCTTTTTTTTCCTGAGGACAATTCACAACAGCTACTTGCAACTCCATTTTTAAGTTTTTCACCAAGAAATTTTAGTTTGTGCTGTCCATTTGAAAAGCCAAAAAGCAGACACTGGATCTTGCCACTAAACTAGTGTTTGAAAAACCTAAACTACACCAAGAAAGATGGGTCTTTCCATCATGAAGAAGGCCTCTAGTCTTCCCTGTTTCATTCGCAGCACAAACCGGGATGCCTTTAGTCTGTAACAATATTTGCCTAAAATTTATGGCCTGCTCCCCTCTTTTTTTTCTAGTTCTTGGTGTGGGTATATATATACACACACATATGCTTATATATTCCTCCTAGCATTTATTTTAATAGAAAACTTCAGTGTTTAGAATATATGAGGTTTAATATGGAGCTTTACTTTTCGTTTATTTTCCACAAAATGAGGAGGTGATTGATGGCAACCAAAATGGCTTCACCAAAGGCAAATCTTGCCTGACAAATCTGGTGGCCTTTTACGATGGAGTAACAGCATTGGTGAATAAGGGAGAAGCAGCCGATGGATGAAACCACCATTGTGGCTGTGGGAGCAGCAGCATGATACCTCTTGGCCAAGACCTATTTAGGGGGTATAGCATATGGAGTTATTTAGGATCTTATTCTCTGAGATGTATTGTTGCTGTCACTACAGTAAGTCACCCACAAGTGAAGCTGTAAAAGGTTGTGATGCATGGGCTAGGTTTTGTACCAAAAAGGAGACAGTATTTTAGAGCAATTTAGTCAGGGAGTTAATCTATAGCCACGGTGCTGATGGAGTGTGTATCACACTGATAAGAAGCAATAGTGAGGCAGGAGCAGCGTGAGGGACTCTTCTCTGTGTGAAGGTGGCTAGGGAACGGTGGTGGGAAGCAGAGTTGCAGCACTGTGGCTGGGTGGGAGTCTGACATCTCCATTGCTAGATGAGGGACATGAATACCATCTTCATATCAAACAACTACTATGCTCATTGTTCTGCTCCAAAACTGAGAGATAACAGAGTGAAGCCTGCAAATCATTTCCCTTGCGGCATCACTGGATGCCTTGCTATTACCACTGCAATGAGATACACCTTTTGTCAATGGGAGTACAACGAGATGGGAGACACGGAACATTTTGTCGTGATTCTATTCAGCGCCTGCAACTCTATTGGCAAGATAAACTGAGAGGCTTTCAGGAGTGCCGGAACCTCTACATGCTTCTTGGAGATGAAATAAAATACTGTGCTCTTTGTAGCTATGATAACATGATTATTAAATAAAGCATGTGAATAAGAAATAGGCAAAGCATATGAAAAAAATATTAGCCATATCTGGGTTGATCAGATAGCTGACACCTCTGAACAGGCTCTAAGTAACTCATATTTTTACAGCAAGATTTCTGAGCCTGGAGCACATTTCAGAATTACCGGTGTGAGACAGGCTCTTAGAGTGCTCTTACTGCACTTCACAGGCCACTAGCATCCATTAGGTAGAGGAAAAAGCCTAAGAACTGCTAAGTTGTACCCAGTCATGACTCTACTCTTTGCTTTATAACAAACCTGCAGATAGTTGCAACCTTCTTATTGCAGGCTTAAAGTAGAAATGAATGCTGTGTTGGGAAAAAGGGAAGCTTGCTTTAGTTCAGTGGCTAGTGGATGGATTTTCAGTGAAAATATAAATGATTAAAAACGTATGCAGTATGTTTACTTCTGTTAGCTCCTTTCTTCTGGAAAACTGCTCTCTCCCCTTCCTCCTGTTGTTTTCTTTAAACTGCAAAACTGCAGATATCTATAACTCCAAAGCATTATGCATGCCTCACCTGCTATGAAGTAATTATTTTCAATATGTTCTAGTAAAATTTTTCTGAGGTACAAGGGATCTATGCAAATATGCCAAACAAAGAGGTCCTAGGCCATTTCAATCTGTATTTTGGCTACCAGGCTCTTCTTTTCTGGATAGTTTAGTTCCAGGTTTTTAAAGTGAGTGTCTATTATACCAGCAAACATCAGGATGGCATTAAATGAAGCAGATTTGGGAAAAAAATATATTTTTTATGAAGTCAATTCAGTAATGAATCATCAGCAATCTTCTGAAATGGACCTTCAGAATCTGCCATTCCGTGTAGATATTAGCTGTTCATTTTGAGATGTAAAATGGGTTAAATCTGTTGTGTAACCTCAGAATTGCTATGCAGAAGGTAGCGAAATTTATATATATGTACTAAAGAGTGTTAATATATCTAATATTTCAAATGACAGGCATACCATGTCTGTACTACTGCTGTTTAAATGCCATCAGTAAGTAGGGCTAGTTGAATAAATGATTGCTGGTACAATATTGTTAAGGCAAGATGGAATGGAAAGATTTCATCACTGGAGAGAGAAGAATGCAGCCACCTAAGAGTGCCAGGTGTCCCTATGGGCATTGGTTTAAATGTTGGAGCTGTATAAGGAAAGGAAACGGAATACCTGCCTTGACAGAAATGAATGCAAACAGTATCATTTGGGGAGGGGAGGAAACAATCATGATGACGACAAATAAATACACACTGTATGTAAAAACAACTCTAATGCAAGCTCTTAATGTCTTCTGGTTCTTTTGCTGGTGTGTTGTTACATCAGTCACGTTGCACAGGTGATCACTTCAGGTATGATGCAGCATCACAGATGCAACAAGTCACAGCATGAACAGAAAAGTGTTCTCCAAAGTGATCCTTGGTGCTTCTCTTTGCTTCCTTTGAGCTTGTAAGCCATGAAGGGAGGGGAAACAAAATATTTTATCTGTAGCTGTCTCTTGTTAACACATAACTGAGTTTTTGCCACCTCAGCCAGTAACTTCTGAAGGGTCTAAGTGCTGACCTGTGGGAGTGGAGAGCACCACGGATGGGAATGCAAAATTAGAGAGCACTTTGACACAGTTAACTTTATATAGCTGAATAACAAAGATCCAAGACAAGTCAGGATGCCAGCCAGTGTAAAAGTACAGAGTGCAGTATTCCTTCTTTTGTCCCTCCCTTTTCTCTCCTCTGCATGTGTGCACAATGTTCCTCCTTGCCTGGGCTTTCTTGGACAGTTTCTTTCTCCTCATAGGCCTTAAATACTAGATGTTTGTATAGTTATTGCAAAAGGAAGCCCCAAACTCAATAAAAGTTAACATAAGGTGCTACTAGCCCTAGGAACATATTTTTGTACAAGTAAAAGGATAAAGAGCTCTAAAAGGGAACTTAAAATTGAATGTCAAAAAAACAAACAGGGAAGAAACTAATTTGTAGAGTTTTCCACCTGAACGAAACAGAAATGAACAGAAAAGCAGAATCAGAGCCTATCCAAGCTAAAAACACATCCAAAAACTAATAATGATGAACAACAAGAATGAAATAAAAAACTAGTCATAAAATTCATTGATGAGATGCATAAGTCAGAGTAAGTTTATTTTCAGAAAGCATTTGTTTTAATAAAAATAAAGCCATTGGGATGGGGCTTTCCACATATTCAGACTTTATTGTTCCAGCTTGTAATTTATGTTTGATAAATTCAGAGACACATCTGGGAACAGCGAGTGTTACCCTGTCTCATTGCTGAAGCTGTTTTCACTCTTTCAATTCTGTTGGTGAATATAAAAAGGACATTAAGATGCCTTATATGTAATTGCTGAATATAATATTCATACTACCAGTTTTTAAAATACACAGAGGAGGTAAGAAATTTGCCCTCATTTGTCTATTATCTCAGAGACTCAGATTTATTCACTTTGAAGACAGTCACAGAGATAACTAAGGAACAGCTATTTGCACAATGTTTTGAATAAATAAACAGATTCAGTGAATTTATATACTGGAGTCTTACACTGTCATCTATTCTTATTACCCCATGGAAATAAAGATTTGATGGTTGCCTGACCCAGCAAAAAAGCCAGTCCCTTTTCCCAGTTTTCACTCCCAACCAGTTTGACTTGTTCTAGTGTACTGAGTGAGGTGCTGGGCTGGGAGGCTTCTCTTCCCAGGCTTGAGGATGAAAGCAACTCTCCAAGGCTGCAGTTCAGAAGAAGGATGTGCGAATGGTCAGTGACCTAGTGGAAACAGTGCTTTGCTGCAGATTGCTTATGCATTTTGGAAAACAATGTTGTAATACACCTTTTCAGATGAAAATTACCTTCACTGTGAAATCTAAGTTTCTTTCTCTGTCCTCTATGTATCACGTTCTGAGTATGACCATGAGAGAGATGTTTTTCAGCTGAAACCTCCAGTTCTGGTTTGTTTAGTAAACATGTTACCATCTGATGGTTTTCAACTGCAGCTAGCATTTAAACTATGTAAAACGAGACTCAAAGTCTGGTGTTTAGTTCAAACAGTTCACTTTTACAGATTTGCTCTTCCTCTCAGCAGTTTGCTGCATCAAATTTCACTCCTTTCTTTCTTGCCATCTGAAACTGCATTTTCATTTCTTTCACCATTCAAATTCCTTCCACCTGAATTTCATCAGTGAAATCACCTTCATTTTACCCTAAAATAATTTATTAACATTTAACAGATGGTGGATTGAAATTCAAGTCTCATATAGTTCTGATTTTGCAGTGCAAATTATTCTGGAAAATGTGGCAGAAGACTGCAGGAACAAGAAACCGAAGACAGAAGAATCTGTGCTCAGGAATATCACAATAATATATGGAAAAATCTCACAACCAAGATGAAAATAAAGAACAAATTGGTCCCATGGGTCAATCATTCAGCTGCAGTGCCTGTGTCATACATCAGGACAAATGTCTTTCATAAGAACATAATCTGACAGATCTTTGAAGGGCAAACTGTGTTACTGCTGCTGTAATGCCAGTAAATTCTCCCCCAGACTGTTCCTGACAAGTGAGTTTTCTTTCCCACCCACTCCAGCTGAGAAACTGATAGCCTTCTGGAGAGGGCCACCACATACTTCTTGTGAAGCAGAGGACCAGTAGCAAACCCATTGAATCCCTCTGGATGGTATCTTAAAGGAGATAAGAAAGAATTAGGAAAAGGCTGTCCCTGATAAAGTCTGTTGTAGACATAGCAAGTGGTTGCTTCTGGATGAACATTTGCAGAAGGTGAACAATGTTATTGGGGAAAGGATTCGAGGGCAAGCAGAGAAGGTTTCAGTGCAGACAGCTGTTTGAGATGAGCTGTGTGAGCCCTGAGTGTTGCAGCAGGACTCTTGACTGACTTCACCAGAATTTCTTCTGATTACTGGGGGTGCACATGATTGATGTGAAAGGCCGACCTGGCCCCATCCACATCGTTTGACTCACCTCTGCCAACAGATGTGAACAAAATTGGCAGCTGGTATTACTCCCTTGTATTGCCCTAGCGCTCACTAAAGAGGCACCCTGAGTGCAGCCCTTTCTTTCTGCTCCCCCACCAGCTAATCCCCGGGCTGGGGTAGCAGCCCTTGCCTTTCTCTTGACCACATGCTGTAGTTCTCTATAATTTTGTTTTAAGCTATTTAGAGGCTAGGACTATTTAACTTGCTCTCTAACCTTTGTATTTTGATTCCTGTTATCTTTTTCTTCATGTGTCAAACTCCTAAAAGAACAGCATTCAAAATGTGAAATGTGAAAGCCTTAGGAGAGGTGCAATGGCACAGCGTGTTATTCTCCTGCATGTAACCCAAATCAGGTGTTAGCAGCAAAGTTGAGGACTGAGTTTCAAATTTGTCACTCTCCCTTTTTGCAGAAACCACCTTTTTGGAGCCAAGGCCAGTTATTGGTTCACTGGCGTTAAAAGGTGCTTTTGTATCTAACAACTTGAGAAAAACTCTGTTTGTCTTTAGCTACAATTCAAATGGCCTGATGCCCTGTTATCACACGGTTAGGTACAGGCAGCTTTGGGGCCAAGTCTGAAAGTCTGCTTGATCCATACAAATACATTGTAAGTATGCGGTTACCACAGAGTTATGATATATTTCAGCTATGTATTATTACACAAGTTGATTTCTCCAGCATGGTCTGTTACTGCCAGAAACGGGAACTACTGACAGAGTAGATTTGTGACTACTGGTGGGTGGAAAAAAAGCAGTGTGTTTATGTTATGCCAATTTTGGTAAGTGTATCCCTCCTGATGTTTTTTGTTTGCAGAGTTTAAGAACTTCAGAAATGACACCGAAGGAAAAAAAAAAGAAGACTTCTGTAACATAGCAACTTCCATACACATTAGTGTGATGGTTGGCTTACAGGAAGAGTAGGTAAATGTACATTTACCAGTGAAGAATTACGGTATCATTCCAGTAGCTATTTGTGCAACATTTGGACATCAGCCATTCTTGCAATTACATGCCAGGTCAAGATAAAAAGATGGTAATTAGCATCAAGAAAGATTACCCCTGAACTTATATCTCTCTGAAGCCAGTGCACAGAGTCAGGAGGGTCCTTTTTCCATTTTTATAGTTTTGAGGACATCTAGTCATAATCTGTGCAAGTGCACATACAGATAGAAGAAGTAATGCAAGACCAGGTTCAACATTTCCTCTTTCATGTCTAATGCATAGCTAGTTCTTGAAATTAAAAAGCTGTCTATTAGTTGTATCTTTGTTTGCTTAGCCATAATTGTAGGAGGAGGCAAGGATGTAACAAGTTACATTAAGAGTTAAGTTAGGATGGAAAAAACAACTGTCAGCTTACCATTGAGAACTTATACTGTTCCAGTGACCAAAAAAAAAAATTCATAGATTCATTCTTTGAGTAATTTGTCTATAATAATGTTGATTAATGCTTTCTGAAAAAATTAATGAGGTTTCTCGCTCATTTTTTACATTTATGATAAAGAGATTTATACACGCTTGGGCTTGGAAATACTGTTTAATTACTTCTATTATAGTGATGTATTAGTCATCACAAAGTGTTGTTATTTGAAATCAAGTTCTGAAGCTTAATTCCTTTTTTTGTGACTGCAAAAGAGCAAGCTGCCTGTACTAGGCATTTGTAATCCCAGTGAGACATGTTGGCTGCTTGGGTAACTGCCATGTTCTTGCTTTCAGTTCTTTGCTTTCATTTTTAATTTCAGAATTTATAGACTTTATCTGGTACAGATTTACAGTTGCAGACTTCTGCAAACATTCCTCTGAGAATAAGTATTTCTCCATTGTTTTATTACTTTATTTCAAACTAGCTCATTAAGCATCAGAGGATTATTCACAGTAGATAAAAAGGCTTTCTAAAGCACGGCTGAGCATTTACCATCTTGCTCTGTCTACATCTCAAACATAAAATGTAAGCAAGAAGCTTTGTGCTTAGTTCAAGTAAGCCAGAAAATAAGCATGGCTGCCAGGATGGCAAACTGGATCTGTTCCATCAGGCACCTTCTAGGGAGGGCGGGGACTACGCACCGAGAGGAGAGGAGAGGAGAGGAGAGGAGAGGAGAGGAATCAACTCTTTCAAAAGGAGCAAGCTAGAAGCTTGCAACAGCCCATCTCATTGTTGAGATGTGTTTGCACAGTGCAGGACTTTAGCCTATGAGCCATTGAGAAGGGTGACAAAGCTGGTGAGGGGTCTGGAGAACATGTCTTAGGAAGACCAGCTGAGGGAACTGGGGCTGTTTAGTCTGGAGATGAGAAGGCTGAGGGGAGACATTATTGCTCTCAAAAAGTCCCTGAAAGAAGGTTGGAGCCAGGTGGGGGTAGGTCTCTTCTCCCAAGTAACAAGTGATAGGATGAGAGGAAATGGCCTCAAGTGGAACCAGGACAGATTTAGATTGGATATTAGGAAAAAATTATTTACTGAAAGAGTAGTCAAGCATTGAAACAGGCTGCCCAGGGGAGTGGTGGACTCACCATCCCTGGAGGTGTTCAAAAAACATGTAGAAATGGCACGTCAGGACATGGTTTAGTGGTCATGGTAGTGTTGGGTTGAGGGTTGAACTTGATGGCCTTAGAGGTCTTTTCCAACCTTAATGACTCGATGAGTCTGGTTAATATTTCATATCTTTAAAAGGTCTGAGTAAAGAAAGATTTTCATTTGGCAGTGCATTTGGCATAACTGAAATACAAAATGAAAACAAAATAAACAAAAACAAATAACATATCAAAAGGTCCAATACCATGAGAATCTTGCCCTAGAAATACTTAATGATTCCTAAGTTCAGGCTTACACCTGCATGCCTGTAATGCAGTAAATGTATGCCATATGAAAATAAATGTTGCCATTTCTGTTTATGCTTTAGTTACAAAAATGTGTTTATAGTTGTTCTTACCCATTCAAAATGTTTTAAGTTCCTTTAAAAGTCTTTAAGCATGATCTTTCTAATATTGTTCTAAAATTTAGCCATGAAATAACCGTATTGTTGTTTCTCTGTGAATAAAAAATAATATATATATAAAAGGAAGCACAGAAAACTTAGACACTGTGATATTGAACATTGCTCTGAGAGAAGTCGTTGCTCTGCTATGAAACCTTTTACTTTTTGTTCATGCTAAATAGTGGTTCTAACAATTCTCACTTATCTCCCTGGTCACTACAGAGTTACTAAGTCCAAAAGATAAGTGACAAGAATAAAAAAGGGAAATTATTATCTTCTATTAGTTGCTGAGATAGGTTCAACTTTATTAATTTATTAATACAAGTTATTTATCTTTGAAGAAGATAAATACCATTTATCTTCAGTCTTTCTCATTCAGAAAGCATAACTATTCTGCCATTTTATAAGCAGTCAGGAAAATTTCCATACCTCTTTGTGAAACCACCTAACGTTAGATACATTTTCAAATACCCTTTTCAACGCAGAGAAATATTTGCCCATTAGATCATAGTGATCTCATTTATCACTCTGAAGCGTTGACATCCTGATACATTAAAGTTTTACTTTGCTAATTGGTATAATTAAAATATCACAGCAAGGGGGCTAAATTTGAAATGTCTCTGTGAGCTAAATTAATTGTGTATCCTCATACTGAAAGCCATACAGAAGGATTTATCCTATACTGATCTAATCTGAAACTTCTGTGTTGAAAATACCTTGCAAATGATTTATCTAGGAGAGAGTAATGTTCCTGCTTTGAAGTGGGTAACTTTAAAAGAGAAGGATACGATGAGGATGCAGACAATTTATAACAGCTAAAATATTAATTTTAACACACAAAAGCCATTATGCTATTACTAACCAGAGATGTCAGCAAAGTGATGGACCAAATATCTTTAAAACTGCAAAAAGAATACAGAGACTTTGTTTTTATCAAGTTTCCTTTGCTCACAGAGTCAACCTGTGAAGTTTCTGCTCCTCAGCCCTTTCCCAACTCCTGCAAAAGCCCTTTCCCTATCAGACATGCTGCTACAACCTTTTGTAGAACATTTTGTCATCGGATGATCTCCATTAAAATAGTCAGTCCTCAAAAGGAAAAATTATTTTTACCTCATCTTTCCACCAATCTTTAGTACAAAATCCAGCTGAATTGGTGCAAATGAAGGACAGCAAAAGACAATATAGGATAGGTACAACAGGAAAATTAGAGACCTGTAAAAATGGCTTTTCTCCAAAAGGAAGCATGCCATGTAGCTCTAATAGGTCATACTACCTTATCAATGAGGAATAGTTTGACCTAGGATCAATGAGGGACAGAATGACCTGGAACCACCTTTCACACCGTTTCTTTTCTGAGGAAATAGCTCCAATGAAGCCAACAGAGATGAACTGGTGTGAAAATAGAATAATTTAAATAATCAAGTGAGATTAGCTTCTGAGATCATAATCAAGCTCCTTTAGCTTAATTATCTCAGACCACATGTTCAGTTGTAGCCCTGTGCATGGGAAAAAAACAGGCCCCCTGAGGACTGTCTTGTAAGCAGGTTGTGACCTTGTGTGCCTGTGATTCAACGTGACAGGTCTCTGCCCTCTGCCAACACCAGCCAGTAGAGCTGCACAGCTGCAAATGGCAAAAAATGAAGTGGTGCTGTGGAGATTTCTAGGCACTGAAGACATCTCTTGAAACCTTGCTAGCATTCTCTAATAGACTGTGTCGGAGATCACTATGCCATATTTGCACTTGACAGAATCCATGCTCTCCACTTTGCTTTCAAGAGAGACCTAGGTTAGTTCAGCATGCATTTATTATATGAATTTATTCCCACAAGAGAAAAAAGATAGAAATATGAGACTATATTGTTGATATTGTGGATATGGTTTTGAGGAACCTTCTAGGATGAGATGATTTCGCAGGAGCTGCTGCAGGTTTTGGTCACCATGGTCCTGGCCTTCCCAGCACTTCTTTCCTCTGCCATGCTCTCATCCTGCCCTCTTCATGCTGGCTCCAGCACTCATCAGCCTGCAGTGAGCCATTTCAGATCATTAACCAAGAGGAAAACAATTAATTATACTTTGTAGATAGATTTACAGTGCTTAGAGATGGAAAAATAATTGAAATGAATCTCAGAGTTTCAAGCACAATACCCACAGTTTCATCTCAACCATACCAGAAATCTGATTTCAAACCATGCTTTACAGACCTGCAGAGAGCCACCCACTGCTCTGTCTGATTTTAGTTGCTGATAGACTGCATTTCACAGCACCTGCAGAAACAGAGAGCTGTTGTGGATACATGTTCCCTTCATAACCAAAACCCATCTAATTCAATACTTAATTTTCCAGCTTAATTGTAAACTTCATCACTGATACTCGACTTTCTGTTTCTTCAGAACACAGATAAAATCATTAAGTGTCAGAGGCTGAAGAACAGATCTCTGCAGGGTATCACAAGAAGCACAATCACTCAGTAATGATTCCTTATTTATAATTACTACTGGGACTTGTAATTTAGTCTGTCCTAAATTCATTAGTGCCATGTTGATACTGTACCACCCCAGATAATTGATCAAGATGTCATGCAACACTAAGTCAAATGCCTTACAGGAATAAGTCTGCTACATCAAAAATATGGTCTTATCTTTATCAACCAAACTTGCAATCTCATCAAGATTCAGAAAAAAAAAGTCTTTAAAACTGTGAGAATCACAAGAAGCTGTTCTTGGGTTTTGTTTGCTAGGTTTTGTTTGCTAGCAAGGGCAACTTGTGATGTTTTTGCTCCTCAGTGCTCTCAGCCCCATATTTTCTGACTTTTGTGGAAGTCATTCTACCACTTTGTCCAGGCTCAATGCCAGGGCTGATGGACTAATAACCTTTTATGTTATCTTACTCAATTTCATCGACTAGTGGTCCAATGTTAGTCTTCTGCTAGCTCAGGGAGCTTCTTGGCCAGCTGCTGGATGAAGATCTCTGGAGCTGCTGGTTTAGAAACCTCTATCCTTATTATCACTCTTTTCCAAGTGACAGTTTAGTTATGACATATTTATTTGTCAGTCTTCTTCAACAGAAATTGTTTGCTTGCTTTTATGCAACCACAGAACATAAACTCCACTGAGAAATCTGAACCCTTCTGAATTATTACTATGATCTCCACAATACCTACCTAACGATGGGCCAGTGCTAATAGTCATTTTTTTTTCCTTATTAATTGAAAATTTCTTTGTACTGACTGTAATGCTTCTGATTTATGTTAATTTTGCTTCATTTATCAAATTTCTATCATTCTCTGCATATAACTCACAGCTTTTGGTATCAGTGTACAAATTTTTCCATTTGAATATCATCAGTGATTAAGATAGTTGTTATTTAGTATCAGCCTTTAAGTTGAAAGTAGGCTAACCAAAGGAATTTTTAATTAGCATGGTGGCCAGAGAAGATTAAACATATATAGTGGCTTTAGAGTATCTCAATTTTCTTGGAGAAGTTTGGGGTTTTTTTTCAGCATGGGCTATTATGAAAACAAGGTTTATGTGATCATGACAAGCATTTATCTGTGTGTGTGCATGTATATTTCCTTCTTCCATATCCCCACTGACATTTGAACCTAAAGTTCTGTTTCTCCTCAGTTTACCAAGGGTAAGATCCCCTCAAATTGCCAATAAATTAATGTAAAATAATCAGCCAAGTGAAGCAGAAAACCTAACTGCAGGGGTGACTGCCACCATAATCACCTGCCCCAGAAGATCTATATGGCGTTATACTTGCCACGGCTGTGAGCAGCACTGCAGCCAGCATTTGTGCATCGTCAGACAGAGATCTGTGGGAAACTAAGCGCCCTTCTTTCCTGTAGTCATGCATGATTTTTACATAGTTTGTTCAAAAATTACTCCTCCTACTTGATCTGATCATAATTGCTTTCAACATTGTGAATTGCCCATGGAAAGCACTGAGGATTTGTATGACCCCCTGCCATGTTTACTAGGAAGTTGCTTATTTAAACCCTAGCAGCTCGGTTATTAAGCTAAACTAACATATGCATGTAATAAACACTTCTGCAAAATAAGCCAGATGAATCACCCTCAAGAAGTGCCTTTCTCTCTGCTGAATACTAAGGAAGCTTAGACAGCTAGCTTAGAGTAGAGACCTAATTTTTAGACAGATAAAATTAGTTAGATTAATCTGGGCAAAAGGCCTGGAGTAGGTCACTGCAGTGTCCACTGTATGTGTCTGCTTAGTTTAGCTTAAGGACAAAACCCTCAGAGTCCTGAGATGGACCCTGTGTTACCCACAGTCCTTTTCTCCCTCTACTAAAATTAGGTTTAGCTTAATAATTGTTAAACCTGGGCTAGAATCTAGTAGCATGATTTATGAAGTCCATAAATCCTGGAATCCCCTCTGGGATTTATGAAGTCTTACAGATTAGCTCCATACCATTAACACCTATCAGTTTGCAGAGCAGCTCCATAGAAAAACAGAGAAAAAGACCCTAGCATGCATTGTAGTGCTCTATCATAAACTATGATATACAATATACCTTTCTTGGACTATGAAATCCAGGCAGAACTTAAGACCTGGACTGGAAACAAATACTACAGACATCAGACAACAAACAACAATGGAAACCGGTATGGTTCCTGCCTCTGTACAGTACCTTCTATAATGAAAAAGAAATATATTATATGTGGCAAGGATGTAGTTTGATCCAATCTGTTCTTGACCAGAAAAAATGTATGGGTCAGAACATACAGGCTGTGAGATTTTATCCTTGGCCATAGACAAGCATTATATATATAGTATGTAGTGTAGTAGTAACACCCTTATAAATATATATATGTATGTGTGTGTGTGTGTGTGTAGGTGAGCAGTCATTCAGAATTGGTAGTGATAATGAGTCACCTGATTATAACTAAAAACCTGTATGTCTTTCTGTAAACCCAGAAGGCCAAATATTGTAGTTCCCAATTAAACAAAATGGCTATGGGATATTTACCTTCTAGGGCCTATTCTGGGTTTCCTGATGAGAAATGTAATGGCTTAGAGCACTGTGAAGATATATGGATACACTTTAGTTGATTAGCTTTTATGGTACTAAGAATTCCTGGGATGCCTATGTGTTATTTCTAGTGTTATACATTTTGCTGTGATTTGTTAATCTAGACTACTCATATATTATTATTGTATGAAATAGTACCTTGATCAGCAAACAGCGTATTTTCTAATTACTTGTTTATGCAAGTAATTAATACTGGAAAGTTTTAACTCAGAAATTTAAGTCATAAATAAAATGTCTGATTAATATTTTTCCTGTCTAAGAGGGTTAATAATTTTTACAGAAAAGGGGAAAGCAAAGCAACTACTCAATATATGGCTTCATAAGAATCTGGCAACATGAGCAAGATAGGATTCAGTGAACGGCTTCTTCAAGAGAAAAAATGATTTAATGACTTTCTCTAAAACTGGAAAAATATTACTCTACTTAGTGATTGTTCACCAAATTCTATCACACAGAGCTTGCTTCTAGTCCAGTATCCCAGGAATAAATCAATAAGTTTATCTAAAAATGTAACAAAAAATAGAAATTAGAAATATATTGCCTTCAAGCTACAGCCAACAATTGATTGTTCAAATCAATTTTTTCAAGCCTCCTTAATTAATGATTTGCTTATTCCATGAGATCTGAAAGTTTATATTCCTCATCCATTTAGTGTGATACTAACTAACATAATTGAATATACTTATTAGCCATAGCAGAAATCAATATTTCATTTACACTGCAGGCACTTGACATTACCCCAACAGTAACTTAATGTGTGTGCCAATATCATCTACATCTGCTTTTCAATCCTTTTTTACACTGCTATCATGGTGCAAAATGGTCTAATATATATGAAAAAATGATGCTACCTAGCCTTAACTTTCTTGTGGGAAAGAGCACTGCAGGTAAGTAGTGTTATTTTAAATTTTCATGTTTTTATTAGTTTTAAATATCTTCATGAAAATAAAAAAGGATGTTTAATTTATTCCTCAAATTCTACACAAACCATCATTGATTGTTTTTGAAAGGATGAGCCTTCTGCCCCTTTCCTCCTACCTGGCTCAATGACATTCATTTGGTTTTGCTGGGTTATTTCTCCACTGGGCTGGCAAATTGAGGGGGTTTCCTCAGCAGTCAGACTAGTGCCAGCATCAGTGTAAGCAGGTTACCTCAGATTGCTTTCCTTTCTCTTCTCAGCTCTACTACACTGACCAAGGGGACCAGAACTGGACCCTCAAGAGGTGGGCAAACCATGGATCTGAACAATGGCATCATACCTTTGTTTTGTTATCTTATCAGAGAATTGCTAGCATTTGATTTGCCTCTTTGACACCTGTCAAACACTGAGTAGAACTTTTCTTGGAATCACCATACCCCCAAATCCTTACTCCAAAAAATAAGTAGTCAAGTCAGATCCCATTGATTAGCCTTTGGAGTGGGGATTGTTGTTTTTTCTTTCCACACACTATACATCCACAATGAATTTTGAGCTATTTTATTGCCCTGTGATTTAGTTTTCTAAAATGCATCTCAAATTCTTCACTACCCTTATGATCCTGGATAACTGTGCATCATAACAAAACTTCTCTGCTTCATTGCATATCCCACTGCCAAGGTCTTTCATAGAGCTATGAACCAGCAGCTATCCTCTCAGGACAGGTGTCTGTGACATTTCACCCAAAAGCTGTTGGGAGTGCTGTCCCCTCCCTCTCTGTTTCTTATCTTTTAGCCAACTATACATCCATGTAAGAGCGCTCCCTTTTCTGCTATGGATACTCATTTTCCTTAAAGCCATTGTGGTTGGTTAGAGTAGAATAGAATAGGATAGGATAGGATAGGATAGGATAGGATAGGATAGGATAGGATAGGATAGGGTAGGATAGGATAGGATAGGATAGGATAGGATAGGATAGGATAGGATAGGATAGGATAGGATAGGATATGGTAGGATAGGATAGGGTAGGATAGGATAGGATAGGACAGAACAGAGCAGAACAGAGTAGAATAGGATAGGATAGGATAGGATAGAATAGAATAGAATAGAATAGAATAGAATAGAATAGAATAGAATAGAATAGAATAGAATAGAATAGAACAAAGGACCATTTCAGTTGGAAGGGACCCACAACAATCATCTAGATCAACTGCCTGACCACTTCAGGCCTGACCAAAGGTTTAAGCATGTTATTAAGGCCTTTGCCCAAATGCCTCTTAAACACTGGCAGACTTGAGGCATCAACCCATCAACCACCTCTCAGGAAGCCTGTTCCAGTGTTGGACCACTCTCTCAGTAAAGAAATACTGCCTAATGTCCAGTCTAAGCCTCTTTGCCCAGAACCTTTTTACAAACCTACCTCAGCCAAACTCACTCTTACCCATATGCTTCATTACTCTGAATTCCAAACATATCCAATAGACATCATTAAAAAAAACACCAAACAAATAAAACACCACACACACAAAAAATCAAGCAGAAAACCCATGTCGACTCTTCCAGTGTTTATCAGGGACCTATTAATCTTTTCACTATAGTCTCTCCTGGGTTTCTTAGTACAGTTGTCTGTCTTATGGGATTGTAATTCCTTAGATGAGGACTGGAAACTGTTTTGGCAAGGTACAAGGGTACACAGAGCACCCTCCAGGCTGCAGATACTGTGACACCTCTAAGCAAGAGATAGGCCATCTGCATTAGCAGTTCAGGTGGTCCATCCTTTAGTTGCTTTCAGACTCCCAGGTAAGATCAGTTTGGCTGAGGCAATTTGTTACCACTGATTTTGTTAAGTTGCTCCATAACCTCTTCTGAAGTCAGTTTAAGTTGAGACAAATCCTCTAAAGAACGCCCTGGAAAGTAGGGCCCTGATGTGGGAATGTGTTTATCTTCTCTGCAGTGACCTAATGCCATTTCCATCTTTGTTTTCTCAAAACCGAGCTGTGATGATATTTAGAAATTTGCCTTTCTTACTCTCTAATACGTATGATACCTTTCTGGAAGCTGGCAATGAGAATTAAGGACTTGATCTATACGTTCCTTTAACATTTTTAGTACTTCTTTTGTTCTTTTCCCGAAGAACTAGTTCTGTTTGATTCATTCTTTGTTTTTTATTGAGCTGTCAAAAGTAAATGCCATATTTATTTTTGTTAATGGGTATAGCCAGTTGAAAAATCATAAATGTCTGAGTTTATCTTATTTCTTTCCAATGGGATTTTAATCTTTCATGTGGCAAAATAAATTTAAATCTGCATTGTGTTTTCAAACTTCTCTTTCTTGCTTACTTGCTTCCTTTTTTTCTGTCTGTCTGTCTTTTTCTTTTTTTTTTTTTTCAGGTTCTCTGAAAATCTAGCCATTTGCTTGAGGTGTCAGACTGACATTGTTTAAACCATGTTGCTGTCATTTAAAACTTAAGGTACCTTGTTATAGAGTGATGGAAAATTGTTCAACAAACATCTGAGGAAATAAAAATAGTTCATTTTTAATAATTCTTACTTAATGGTGTATAATGGGTTTATATTGACTCTGAGGTTCTAATCTTTTGTATTTTAGCATCTCTCAATGAATGTAATGGTTATTTAAGTCAACGGGAGTCATGCCCACTTCTGTAAGGTAGGAGAACAATCTCAGTTCTCTCTTTTGGTGGTGTGACCAACCACAAAAATGTGAAGCCTGGGCAGGCAACACCAGGACCAGAAGTGGTTGTACTGTATTACCAGAATATTGATGGTAATTAGACAGAAATATTAAATGAAGGAATCAAAGGGCTGTTGATTCATGTAAGAGTTCTCACATACTGCACGGTTACACTGATGAATGCAGGAGTGCTTCTGACTTCATAGAATTGGGCAGAACTCCCTGTTACATTCTCATCTGCGTATTTAAGTAAATAAAAAAAAAGACCTGGGATGTATGCCCCAGTCTAATCAACATCTCGGAAAAAGATTCAGTCACCCAGCAGCCCTCCTACAATTCGCTTTTTGTGGTATGGAAACCTGAGCATTTGGGCTGTTTGTGAACCACAGATCACACTAGCATATAACCAGTATAGGATAAGGAGAAGAAAAAAGCTGGATTTCAGCAGGGGTGTAAAAGTTGCATAGTTACCATTTAATCTTGTGCCTGTTTCTGAACAAATAGGATTTGTCTTGACTGGCAAAATTGTTTTCTAAACAGAAAAAATTTGTTTTCTAAACAAAAATCTTCTACATTTCAGTGTTTCTGCATGCTCTGAAGATCTTTGATTTTTCCAGCTCTATTTGTTGGTCTAATGCAAGATGTTATTTCTCCTCACAGCTCTGTCTTGATTTCAGAACGTTTATGGTACTCTGATGAAAGCAAGCAAACATTTCTCTTAGAACCACACGGTCAGAATAAAAGACACCATTGCTGCTTGTGAATAGAAAAACATTTTTTCTGGAGAGTCAGTGAAATCCACCTCCCTGAAGTGAAAGGCTCTTTCATTTGACTGTTACTGTGCTTTTTCAGTGTTTGCTGCCTATTTCTCATATTTATAGCATCTTGTTGTTAGTATGGAGTCTTGTCTTAGGGAAAAACTATTATTTCTTTTCCTTGGCATACAAGGTAACATATCTAGAAATTCAGAAGGTTGCAAAGAACTATAATGTGTAACAAACCTGGACAGCAACAGCAGCAAATGTAAACTTGTTAGGATTTTTTTCCAAATTACTATACTGTGATGACTGAGATCTTCTTGCCTCCGAGTGTGTCTTATATTTCTCAAAAGACATCATCTGCCTTTTAATGTAGTTACTTTTGGGAATATTTTTCCTTAGAAGATTTAGCAGAAACTTGATAAGCTTGATTATGCAAAAGAAAAATTTAAAAATCTTTATACTGTAACAGAAACAGTGAGGATTTTTGATTTAATAACAGTAATAAAAAATTATGTCCAAGAAATAGGTCTCTTCCCCCCCCATCATTAATGGTTATTATCTTGATTAATGGAGGGCAAGAAAGAAGAATAAGAATTGAAATGAGAATTTCAATTGAAGAAGCCTCAGGCTCTTACAGAAGAAAGGGAGAACTTAATTAGCTAACTATTATGAGGCAGAAAAGCAGATTTGGTTTGAAACAAAAGGAATTGATTTAATAATAGACTTTTTTCTCTTAGGTAGTTAGAAGGTTATAAACTAAAAAAACCCCAACAAACCCTTAAATAATTTAGAATTCTCAGATTCCCAAATTATACAGGCTTGAATTTCCCAAAGTTCCCCCTTTATTCTTAATGCCTTTGTATACAACCTTCTAATCTGAAGCAAATTACTATATGAAAAAATACAAATTGTTGTATTTTTTTCAGACTGTCACCAAATAAATAGAAGCAAAAAGTAGTTATTATTATTATTTCAAATGCAACCATGAAATGTAACATTACTGGAATTCTGTTCAAGGCAAGAAGTTAAGTAAGCTGACTCAGTAAGCTACTTGAGAAACACCTCTTTGTAGCATTGACTCCCGGAAGATGAAGAGAAATCACAAGGTCAAAAAAAGGACTCAGTAAGTGAATAGTAAATTCCATATATAATCATAGAATCATAGAATGGCCTAGGTTGCAAGGGACCTTAGAGATCATTTAATCCAACCTCCCTGTCATGAGCAGGGATGCCTCTCAACTAGATCAGGCTACTCAAGGCTCTGTCCAACCTGGCCTTGAACACCTCCAGGGAGGGGGCAGCCACATCTCTGGGCAATCCATTCCAAAGTCTTGCCACCTTCGTACTGAAGAATTTCTTCCTAAGATCTAATCTAAATCTATTCTTCTTCAANGAGGTGGGGTCTCACAAGAGCAGAGTAAAGGGGGAGAATCACCTCTCTTGACCTGCTGGCTATGCTTCTCTTGATACAGCCAAGGATGCGGTTGGTCTTCCGGGCTGCACAAGCGCACTGCTTGTAAAGAGTAGTAAAATTTGTGTTGCTGTCTCAAGGCAATTTTTTCTTTTAATTTCCTGATGTTGACTAGAGCTATGCCCTTTGTTGCCACAGTACAAATACCTCTTTGGCAGTCTTAAAAATGGGAATTTTAAAAAATTTGTTTTTCTTGTATTCCTTTCCCAGTGTCTCACAGCAAGGCCACTTACCACATCCAGAGAAAAAGGAGCTCAGGACATACCTGGCAAAGCTTTAAAAAGTTCTTGTCCTTGCAGCTGACTCATTACATGCACATGTCTCATGCAATATTATGACAGGAAGAAAATACATGAAAGGACATTCTCATACCACAAAATATGCGTTCAAAATGAGTTTTGAACACAAAAAATGTGCTTCTTATAACTTTTCTAACACAGACGGTAAACCTGTAAGGCTCCGAATGCTCTTCATTCTGGTCATACACAGGAAACAAGAAGTTTGGATGGGTAATCCCACAGTCATCTCTGCACTGCTCTGCTTGCACTGACCTATACCCACTGGTCTACTGAGGCATACCAGCCTGGGGTTAATTTTCAGTTATTTCCTCTACCTATTATACAAAATTGGAGACAAGATAATTTGCCTTTGTGATAAACCGGTGTTTGAGAAGACGTGACAGCAATCCTGAAACGTCCTGAAATAGGTATTTCTGTAACATTGCCACAAAACAGGCTGCACAGAAGAAAGTAGAGATTCAGTTCTGTAACTGAAAGACTCCCATGGTCCATTATGAGACAAACAAAACTAGTGAAATGAAAGAATTTAGATCTCATGCCTTGAATTCACCCTGAAGGTTCGATCACTAATCTTTCTATTGGTCTCCCATGTATAGAAAAGAGCAGAGGTCGAATAAATGATGCAATTTCCAGGTGTTTTACGAGCCTGTTCCAAGACGTTAATGTTTTCTTTTGGCTTCAGGTCAGATGGCACACACACATACATACAGACATTATGCTGAATCAAGATAGAAGGTGATTTTTTTAGTCCTAGAGTCTTCAGACTATCACTGAACTTGCTATAGAGTAAGTCTTACTGTGTATACTACGCTTACTAGAGGGGGCCAGGGAACAAACGTGAGGACTTGATCACAGTTAACATGCCACTTGTTCTCTGGCTCTGCTTTACAATCTTCCTACAACCTTTCTCTGCAGAAAATCCTGGAAGCAGTTTTGGAGATATTTACTGTAGCAAGTGCTTACCTAGAGCAAGGTGTAACTGCACCCTCCACTACCACCCCAGCAGCCTGTGCACCTCCAAGCACCCCTAGGTACCCTCTGCTATGCACAGTGCACAGCCCGCTATAAAAGTTTCAGCTAGTGAGATACAAGAAATGTCTCTGATGCTCTGAAATACTTTGAACTGAAGAAGAAAAAGGGAAGAAAGTTGAAAGCATAAGAAAGGTATTTAGAAATAACATACTGAAGGAGATGATAATACATATTTTCAAGGTATTTCCAGTATAGTCTAATATGCACTTTAGGTTTAAGTTGGGTGTATAACAAGTTTTTTGCTTTCTATATAGTAAGTTTAACTGAAGCTGCTCCACTATCAATTATAGCATGAACACAAGCACATCATTTCTATGATAAGACTTCACTAGCTGTTACAGTGGCATATTTACCAAAATATGGATTTATTTATTTAAAATAAATGTGAACAATTAAGTGACAGAATGGGTAAGCAGAGGTGCATCAGTGGTCAAAATTTCCACATTTCTTTTAAATCAAATGGAAGCAGTGTCACGCCAGCTCAATTTTAAATTTTACACAATAACTACTACAGCCTTTAAGTGTCAGGTTTCTTTGGTTATTTACACTACTGTTCAAGCTCCATTTCAAGGGTCCTGGTTCTACTTTCTGCAATGTTCTTCTGGTCTTCTCATTACTATCCCAGCTGGGGAGAAGCCTCTACCCAAATCAAACCAAACACAAGTTAACACAAGAGGGAGACAGCTGTCCTTGTAAGCCACACTGACAAGGATTTAGGCAGTGAAATCAGTACTGTGGCTAACATAGAAATTTTCATACAAAATTATATTTTCTGATCTAACTCTACATGTAAAATACACTCTATTTCATCCTGGAATGAGTTTCAGATAAGTGAGAGTAAAACAATCACTTCAAAGTACCGGCTTTAGGAACAGAGGAAAACAAAAGGAAATTAAAACTGCAGGAGGAGCCCATGCAGTTGGAATTTTTTTGATAATACCAAATACTAAGGAAAAACAGCCTCCAGCAACAGAAAACAGGCTTCATCTTGACCTCTCTTTGGAAAGACCAAATTGGCACTGTTCAGGGCTCACAGGGCAAAGGAAATACTGAGAGAGCCTTGTGGCCTGGGCTTGCCTTGCACTCTCCTCTGGAAGTCACAGGGTCCCCTGGCAAGTCTGAAGCAGGGTTCATGTCAGAGTCTGATCCTAAGCACAGCTCCACCAAGTTAAGGCTTATTTCTTTCTACTTTCTTCCATCAGCAATGTAACAAAGGCAGAGAACAGTACTGGCTCCATATTGTTAAACTTGAATGTCTTCTTGGTGCCATTCCAGCATGGTTACACATTAGTAGAAGACGTATTATTTTTATGTTGACATTCACAAGTCCATCAAAGAACTCAAACATCATCTTCTCTGCCAGATTTAGTCATTTTAGATTTGCAGTCTTCCATGCATAACTTTGGTCCCCATAATTATCCACTAAGAAATAACCATTAAAAGCTAAGACCCTCAAAATCACTTAATGTAAATTCTCATACTATTGCACCTACTAAATAGAAATTTATCTTAGAGTGTGTTTAACAGAAAGAAATGGAAGTTTCTCATTCCTCTCTCAGACCTATCACTTTTATGAAATATTACACAGATATTAAAAAGTTTTTGGTTAAAATGTATTTCCTTCCATTTGTTGTCTTTCACCAGCATGGAATGATAGCCTTTATAGTCTTTCCTGCAGGATATCGAGGTCATGTACCACTTCAAATGACATACTGTCACATGATTTGCACAGAGTCATAGACAAGGTTTATAGGAATTCATGTAGGTGAAAATTAGTGATAGGATTCAGCTTTTCCCTCTGTATTTCCACTGACTTTTTCTGAGTGTTGTTACACTGATACATCACTCCCTATGTTTTCTGATATGATTTCAAAAAAAGCAAGAACACAATCTCACTGACATAAAATGAACATTTTCCTTGTTATTTTCATCATTTTTAGCAATGAAATCTTTTCACAACAGATTTTATCAGAATAATGAACTATATGCCAATGCCACAGTTAGCAAAAAAGGATAAGATCATGACAAGGGACTCACGTAAATACTAATGTTTACTTCAATTTTTTTGCTTCACTGTAAGAAAGTATCTAGTAATTTGATTGTTCCTTGTAAATAGCACAAGTTTTTCTTTAATTCAAAAGCATTTTAGCTTCTTCCCTTAGAGGAATGGAAATGTTTCATCTTTTTCCCTCAAAAGATAATGCGAGTGGTCTATTTGCTCCATAAATTGCCTAAAGGCAGCAAACCCAGCTAAGTTTTAACATCAAAGAATTTTTTTATGCACATAGGAGAATGTGTTTGCCTGGCCATGTGCTCAGCATTGTACAAGGACCAAAGAAAGACCGTCCCTTGGTCAGGAAATGACCATTGGCACACAGGTGGGATAAGAGATGAGTAGGGTTAATGACTTGGAAGAACGCTGCTCCAAAACAACATCCATGTCTGGATTTTACTTTTGAGAGGCTCTTAAAACCACATTGCAGGCATTATTTTTCAGTCTGAGGTGAAAACTCAGTCATAAGATTGTGTATAACTATCAGAACCTGTCACAGAAATGTGCTTATTTTTGTTCATCCAGAGTTCATTTGATATGGGAAGATTTGTTGGAAGTAGAGACAAGTTGTCACTACTGGTTCTTTGTGGAAATAAAAAGCTTGTTATCCTTGGAACATATCTTTTTTGGGGGAGCTGGCATGCTCCTACAGCATGTACCAAGTTTAATTCACCAAAAATGGAGGGTTATTTAACCAAAAACTCTGGGTACTCCGTATGAAATGATTCTTCCTATGAAATCCTAAGTCTACTGGACATTGCTACTGCAAACACTTCGGGGTATCATCCTTCCTTTTGTGGCAGATGTCTTCAAAAAGTGGTAGAAAAATATGCAATATCGTAGTCAGAAATGAAGCAGGTGTGACAATAGCAGTTTCATCATGTTTCTCATTTGAGATCCTGTTATTCCCTCCTTTTGAGGCCCGCTGGCATTTTGACTGGTTTTTGTTTAGGCTTAGATCCTCATCCCTTCAAAACCAAACAGTCTTTCTATGTATCATATGGAACAGTGCAGTATAAAATCTTTTGCCTTTCATTATCATTTAATAGTATTTATGTCTGTCATGTTTCTAAATGTAATGACCAATTTTTTAGGAACAAAGGCATCGAAGAAATTTCCTGTTACCTGTCTAATGCATGGCTTACTCTGAAAAGCAGAGCTTTTGAAGAGCAAGAACCTGATGAGTATGTTACATTGAATATCCTTTTCTCTTTCCAATTTTAAGATAAATTTGCATCACTGAACTCTGAAACTCTGGAGTCCTTTTTGCTGTGTGTCATATAACATATCTGTTATAAAAGCACAAAGGGTTCAAAAATTGATGAAGTGCCTCAGAATCTTGGCATATTTTAAAGATTTTAAAGAATACAATGCCATAAAGTGTAACAGATATGAAAACCTGTATTATAAAAATGGCCAAGTTCATAATTAATAAGAGCCTTATTGTCAAATCTGTTAAGGAATGCAGTTGAGAAAAGTCAATTCATATAAATTGTTATATATAAGAAGGTAAGTTGTACAGTTCTATTTTAAGTTAAAAAAAGGTGAAGAGAAAGTCTTTGGGTTCTTAAGACAGATTTGAAGCCCTATAAAGTGAATAAGTACTGTGGTGAGCTTTGGATTGGATCTCTAAAGAGGAATTTTACTTCAATTGTGTAAAAATATTGTCTTTTTATGCAACATATACTGCTGACTGTAATAAAGAAAATAAGTTTCTTATCTTCCTTAAGGCTGAGTGACACTGGACAGGTATGTGTGTATTCATGTCTTTAACTCAGAGAGAAATTAAGTTTCCAAAGCTCTAATACTGATGAATAAAAAATTGGAATTTATTGATATAAAAAATTGATACAAAATTTAAGTGAATTCAGATGACATGGAATTAAAGGAAGACAACAGAGAGAGACAGCTCAACTGTCTTTTTCCTGTATCAATTTTTTTAGACATTAACCTTGTATAAAACTGTATTTCACTCTGATGAAAAAGGGCCATGGTTTTAACATTTTATTTTCTAAGCCAGAAGTGGAAAATTTTCTGTTGCATCATTGGAAAATAAGATAGGCTACTACCTGAACAGATTATTTCTCATCCTTCGCTGCCTGAAACTCTTACAGAAGAATAAAACTCAAAGAGTTCTCTGTGTTAAATATGTTCTTGTGAAGCTGAAAGACACCTAAAGATTATGTTATTATATTCCAAAGACACAGAAAATGAAGTCTGGATATGGCAGAGATTTAAAGAAACTCCCTTACTGCAGGTGGAGTGCTTATCTGAGGCACACTGGCACCTGGTCTCTAAAGGAACAGAGGTATAGCGTCTACAGCTCACTAGGTTTTTCAAACAAGTTATTTATTTCCCTCTATAAAAAAAAAGATTTTGTTATTCATAAAAAAAAAAAAAGAAAAAGAAAAAGCATTTAAAGTTTGGCATTCTCTTAACAAAGTATACTAGGATAAAGGTTGTTGGGATTTTTTTTCTTTCCTCAATTGTACTATATTCTTTCTTCCTTAGTACTTTCTTTGTGGCAAAACTGGATGATAAAAGATGTTTATAAACCTACAGATGTCAGAAAAAAGCAACAGATAATTATTTTTGAGGATAAGATTAGAATTGGAAGCACTCGAATATTATTTCAACTCAACGGGAACTAGCACAATTTCCACAAATAAGTTGAAATAATCAGCAGCACAGGTATAAAGTGGGGAATGATTGAGCAGACAGTATTACTGCAAAAGCAAATCTGAAGGACATGCTGTATCAGAACCTGATGTAGTATGTTTCAATGATAAAAATGGTTAAGCACTGTACCTGGTGGTTAGAATGTTACAAGAAATAATGGGCATGTTAGATGAGGTAGGGTAATGTAGGTGAGCTCTCAGACTCTCTCTGCACTTTATTATCTATGCTTTCCACACAAGAATGTACTGACCATATCTCAGTTATGAATAATCCTACCCATTCATTACATTGACCTGTACAGAGAATTATTTCTGCACTAGTTCTCTTCAGGTGTGTCACTGTGATCTAAGGAAGCACCGTATTCCTGTTGCATTCCTCTAGAAAGCCAAAGCACTGAAGTCACATGAGATATAATCAAACACTTAAAAGGATATAGAGAATATTGAGGTTTATATTGTTTATATCGTGAAATATTGTTAATATTTTCAATATTATGTTTTAAAAATAAAGGTGAGAAAACATTTGAAATATTCAATAAGGTAAGAAAAAAAGTTGGAAGCTGTAGGAAAACAGTAGGGACCAAAAATTACCTGAGAGATTTGTATGCCTGAACAACTTCCTCTAGCCAGGAAAAGTATTTACTCAAATCGAGTTTCATCCTCTCTCTGCAGAACATAGATGTACTTGTAAGATTATTTTTGAATGTGTATTGTTTAGCCCCTGTCTTTGCTATTCCTCTTTTTTTTCCCCCATGTACTTCTAAGTTCTACTTTCTTCCTTTTACATTTCTGTAATTTGAAATGTTTTTTGCAGCTTATTACGACCATTTATTCCAAATTTTTGCCTACAGTTGGAAAACCAGCCTTTTTTTTTTCCCCTTATATTATTTATTTATTCATCTAGACTGTTTAGTAGTGGATAATTTTAATACACGGACAAGCAGTAAGGCTGGTGGTTTTCTCTAGGAGTTCATGTTTTAAAAGCAAAGACTGGTTTACATTTGAATATGAAAACAATTTTTATTATAAGATTTCTTTTCCATATATTGCAATCTGTGCTTCGACAGTAAAGACATGAACATGCAAATTTAAAATTCCGAGACGCTGAAAATCTTTGCAGAGTACATGTACATAACACTATAATGAACAGTAGCAGTACTGCATTGCTCATTTTACATCCTCTATAGTTAAGTTCAAAACATTGTTCTTATTTTGTTTTGTTGCAGTTTTCTATAGGCAGAAAAATGTAGACATCCGATTTTCAAATAAAAACTTCTTTGATTAAATTTTAATAATAAGGAAAGTTATCTGTAGTAGAATATATATTTTTTAAATTGCCTAACCTACAACTGCATTAAAAAAGGGATATTCAGATAATGTTACAGAAAAGGTAGCTAGTACTGGGATTATAATAATTAATTAAGACACAATACAGTTGGAAAAATAATTTTTGAAGAATGGCAACTATGTATGATGTAAAAGAGTCATGAGAATAGTCGGTAACTCAACACAAAATACCTCAGTTTCATGTATTCCAGGGCATTTATTTATTTTAAAACTGCATTTATTTACAGTATGGTAAGTATATCACACAGTGCAAACCAGGTTTGCATAGGGACTATTACTTTGTAATATGAAGTTTTGCATTTTATTCTTCTGCTTCTGAGAAAGAGATTCTGGAAATCATGTAACTGCTTCTACTAACATTCCCCAAATTTATATCATGATGTATATGAAGGCAAATAAATTACCCTGGGATATCACATCAATTGCAGTAATTTTTTAATTGCTGTGAAACTCTTTTGAAAGTCTGTATTTGAATTTGCCCCACAATGGTCTAAAAAGTTAAAGCCTTTGGTAAGTTATGTACTCGTCCCTCATGTCTCTTGATGTGTTTCTACACAAACTGCAAATCAGCCATAGAATTTTAGTAGAATTCAAACACCACAGGCTGAGAGAAGACTTACATGCATTCGCCAAGGAATGCCTGACCCTCCTGTGCTAGAAAGCAATTTTTTGTTAATATAGGATGATTCAAATCATGCCGTTGGCCTCAACATACCAAACAGGGAGAAACAAACCAAATCTGCGCATTGCAAGCCATATGCTTTTTATTGCTTTAGAACATAAAACAACTCCAACCACATCTAGGCTTCCAAATACAATTCTTGCTTAAAAACATTTTTTACTGCTAATTATCTCTGTTTTTTTTTTAACCGGAGCTGTAACTGTAGCATTGTTCACAGTGAAGGCCTGCGATAAATCTGCAATAAATCTGATCATACAAGACTCATGCCACTGCCACTCTCTGGTGTGGATTTTAAGTGCCCAGTCCGAAAGAGCAAATAGGAGGAGAACCAAGTCTAACTATCTGGTCTAAAACAGTGTGGGTAGTTTGGATTGTATTCTACCAAGTGCAGCTGTATTTTATAGGCCTAAGAAACTCTGCGGTCCCATGCTGCTTTCACAAAATACTGTCTGTGTAACAGAGCACTTTGCAAATGTTGCAAGACCCTGAGTGATATTTGAAAAACAGCTGTCAGTGAAGGAGCTGCTTATTTCAACGGTGCAGTTGTGTTTAAACATAAAAGGGATGGTATTTCTATAGCTTTTGACAACGCTGCAATTAAAATCAGCTCCCTTTGGTTGGCTCAGTGAGCTGACAAGGGAGAAAAAAAGCTACTTATGAAAACCATCTCATGTTAAAAATGTTGATGTACAAGAACTTAATGATTTCATTATCATAAGAATTAATAAAAGGAGATGATAATCCCATCAGAAAAAAATTGTTCTGATTTGAAGATAGAGCCCTTTTTCTTTAAAGTCATACATAAGTTAATTTTCATTTATTCACTGTTATGCAAAACAATGCGTATAGATATATTCACATTTATATGCATGTAGATATTATATTCTAGCCTGACTCTGCACTGGTAGCAACAAAAATACTGTAATAAACTGTTGTACAGTATAAATATAGGAACTATGCTGTGGTGGGTAGGAATTTTGTTTATTAAGAATTAATTTTATTAATAATTTTAATTAATTATTATTGCTATTAACCAATGTATTACTTAATAATAATAATCATAAAAATACACAACACATCACAATTTAGGCATATTTGTATTATTTTTAGCATACACATTGTAAATGTATGACTTATACAGCACATACATAAACGGTTTGAAATAAGCCTTCACTGTTCTGAAAAATGTAGGTATAAGTTACTCTACAGCTCAAAACCTTTATGTATCTGAGGTCTACATTTGAAAGCTGAATATACATAGATTCACCATCAACCCAATCCCATTACGTTGTTTTATGAGTAAATTTACTTACAATGATTCATAGAAGCCAACATAAAGAATTAATAGGAGATGGTATGAAAATACTGATCTTATTTTCCAATACTCCTTTTGGAGTTTGTTGAATAATATTCTGATAGGTCTAAGTTCTGTAGCAAATAAAATTAATAGGTGATCCTGCAGTATGGAAAATTCGGAAAAGAATTTAAATTCTATCCTCTGCTCTAGTTATGGAACCAATCTTAGAATGCACTAGAGTGGTCTTAATGGAAGATAACACTGGAGAAAGGGAACAAGCTGTGAGTACCACATTTCAAGTAACTGGTTGTGGAGAGATTTCAAAGTGACAGCAAAAATAGTATATTACAGGTCCTTAAGAAGGCTCCACAAAAGAAGGCTGAAACACAATTGAGACTCTAGTTTAGAGCTGAAAAACTGAAGGACACTCCATGTTTGTTACAAAAAAATCTTGCCCACGTCCAAATTGAGAAAGGAAGAAACAATGGACTTAAATTTGGAGAAGGGATACTTAGGTTAGACACTAAGAAAAGTTTTTGAGGTTTTTTTAGCACTAGTGCTGACTGCATAGACTGTGAGGTCAAGCAGTTTCTAAGAACAAGTTAGACAAAAAGACCTGAAATGGCTTGGCTGTAACGTGATGCTTTGCTGCAATAATATGATCTCTTGTTAACTTCAAAACTTCCACTTTGACATATAAATATATATATAAAGAATGTGGATATTTTTAATAATTTAGAAAAAAAAAATGTAGTTCGGCACCACAGAGATTATTTCTGCAAGCCTGCTTTCCTTTCCAATGTAAACCCAATTTAGGCTACACAGCCTGAAATTGCAGATAATACAGTGCAAGTAGCTAAACACTCATGAGGCAATTTTGAAACAAAAGACAAAAGCCTTCCTCCTTAGCCCTCTTTCCCCCACCCCAGCTGTACATAGTCTTGGAGCAGCAGGTACATGGCTCAGCTGCTTGACAACGCAGACTGGACAGGCTAATGAGTTTTAGTTAAGAAATTTTTCTGTCTAATTGCCTTGTTTGGAGAATCTGTGCAGGAGAACCTCATTAATCCAGGTTTGTTTGACCCAGACTCTTTATAACCTTCTAGAAACATTATTTCTCTCCACCAGTCTCTCAGCTCATACTGACTAGTGTTGGCTCTAAAGAGAAATCATCCAAACCCTTATCTGAGTATCTCTGGTGCAGAGACATGGGGTGCACAGCACATTACAGACACAAGAAGACTGCAGAGCTGGAAGGAACCTATCTGTGCACTAAACTGTTGATGCAGGCACACTCGGAGAGGTGACTGTGCCCAGAGGACGTTAGCTTCCTCCTACACCCATGTTTCACCTAATCGACACTGCCTAATTTGAGCCTCTCCGTAACCTCATGAGCATTCTTTGCTGGTTGCTGCCAAACCTTTTAACCAGCTTTAGGACCTAATGTTTCATGTATTTAACTGAATTCTTTACTGAGATATAAATGTTTACATTTTTTAAGGTAGTGCATTAAAAAAACCCCCACCTGTTTTCTGCTTCTGAACTTATGCAGTGCTCATCTCAGGTACAGCACGATATTTGGTCAAAAGACCTCTGCCTACAACTCTAGTAAGGCAGTACAGCTTTACAGCAGTTGAGAAACTTATTCCAAAGGAAGAATAACCAGATCCAGCGAACTTCTATCCCAACAATGTGAGATATTAAAGCACCTTATTGTTCAGCTACTCCAATATTCATTTCCCTTCTAAACCACAGTTTCAGAACAGGGCTTTAGGAGATTTCTCCCCTCACAGTAGAGATTAAAAATCACCAACACTGAGTTTCATGATGCCCTCCTAAAACCAGAGGAAAGTTTTGCTTTTGTAACTTGCTGCTTTTTTTATCATCATATTTTCCAAAGAAATAGAAACTAAATGAACAATGAGCAGAAGCTGTCTGTGACTGAATTTAAGTTAGAGATTAGAAAATACTTCCCAGTCATAATGCAGGGAGGTCATAAAACAGGTTCCCAGTAGGAGGAAACACATTTCCTCCTTACTCTTACAAAGAATTTCACTAAGATTGTGAAGCTCTTTATACGAGGCAATTGCATTGACGGTAGGATTTTTTGTATCTTTTCTCTTACTCTGGTTCTTCCAAAATGTATTCCCCAGGAGGGATCAGAAACAGAGTTGAGCAAGGTGGGAGGTATGTGGCATTCTGCACATAGAAGTATCTCTTTTTACACCTTCTATACACTCCAACTCCTGCTGCTCAGCGATTTTTAGGGTATCACTCACAGGCAAGTCTTTTCTGCAAAACTTCTGTGTGTACCACAGAGGAAGTGATGGACTCTGCTAATTAAGAACTTCATTATGGAGCATGGTAACATTCAGATTTCTGTGATAAATTCATTTCAATATGCCACTTGGCCTTTACTCTTAGTTTATTATCTACATCTATACCATACCATTCTTCACAAGCTATGAGCATGAATTTCAATATTATTGGCCTGAACTAGCTAGATTTCAGAATTTTCTAAATATATTTATACTGCATAATGAAGTGAACACAGATATTCTAAGGCTGAAACACAGGATAAATGTGAGTACACTCCAGCAAGCCAGTGGCTCTCCTCCAAATACATTTAGAAATGCATCCTCTTAAACTCAATTATGTGATTTAATAGTAATAATGATACAGAGGAAAACTATAATTATTTTTATTTTTAACCAGATTAATACATTTTCACACTCTTTCAAACTGTATTAGTGCTAAACTCTACAGCAAAAACCTCAGCCAATTTTGATATTATTTTAAAGAGCAATAATATTGTACCTATGAGTGTTTTAAATCATCCATTTACTTAATTTGTTCTTCTGTTTAAATTTCTTTGGTTCCTTACTTCATTGTATTAATAAGTTGTAGGTTTCCATGCTGAGCAAAACTCATGTGTTCGAAGCCAACATGTATCTTTGGAAAAGAGAAACAAAGTTTGTTCTTGATTCTTGGGGTACTCCACACAGAGAATGCTTGGCAGGGCTGGGCAATGTAACAGAGATTTTGAAAAACTCATCTCATTCTTAGAACCAAAATTAAGAATTTCAGTAGACAGTCAAAATTTTCCTTTAATAGAAAAATGTAAGAAACATGACACTAGTAGAATAAAATATGTAATTATAAAGATCACATACTCACTTAAAAAAAAATTTTAAACCGTCATTTTCCAGTAAATACAGAAAAAACTGCGAGATGAAGAGTCTCATATACCATATCAAAAACTAAACTACAATATTAAGTGGGAAACAACTAAGCCATAGCAAAATTCACTGAGAAATAAACTACAAATCTGAGGATTTCTGGCTCTTTAAGTCACTGGGTTATGCTATGCAGGCATAGCATGGTGATGAGAAACAGGCAAATGATTCAAATTTACTTTATTTGCTTTAAAGCAAGTGATTCAGAGAGTATGTACACTAATCCTGCAGGCTCTGCATTTGAAAACCCTTAGTTTCCTGGTGAAGAGTCAAGACATATGGACACCAGCTGAAATTGGTGTTACTGAATAAAAATAATGCTTCAGAATACAAACCTAGTTCTTTATGAATCTATTATTCTCAGGTGGTAGGATGAGTTACCAAGAGAATTACAGGAAGTTCAACCATCAGATAAAGAGGAAACAAAGGAAGTGCAATGAACCATATTGCCTTATGCACTTATAAAGTTTGATGGAGTTGAGTAATGGAATGAATGAGCTGCCATGACAATTTCCATTTCTCAGTAACATCAAAGGTACCTCAAGAGAACTGCACAGAGTTTCAAATATCAGATCTGTCTTCAAAAAATAAAAATAACAACATTACTTACTAGCATCTCTTTATCCTGGCAGTGAACATTGCTTATGTTACAATGAAATCAGGATGTTTACATATTTATATAGAATATATTTTTTGACTGTTGTTCCCACTTACAATAACCACTAGCAAGATCTTACAAAGATAAATCCAGTGAGAATTGTATTTCCAACAGAACACATTGCAGATATGTTTTCTAAAATATATTCACCCTCTTTTATGTTCTGATTCTGTTTTGTATCTATTTCCAATCAGAGCATAAATCCCATGAGACAAAGCCTAGATGCTGCAAAAAATAAGTCAAGAGTGATAAATGATAAAGCAACAAAATAGACTGGGCTAAAATTTGAAAAACTATCAAAAGACAATACAGATAACAGGTAAGGTGCCACAGGCCCTGAAAATGCACAAATAATTAGCATAAAACTGTTGATCATTTGCAACTTAAACATATTTTATTGCAGGAAGTTTTGTCTGTAACATTGTAATGTTCTGGGGCTTTGAGGAAGGAAGGGAGGTTGAAGGGCTTTCTAGGAATGCCACAAAGTTGGTTCATTGGAGAGTTTTTGGCTTTTACTTTTAAGGAAAACCAAAAGCTGATGTATTTCAGATGCTGTTACACTATGCATCCATCATGTGTCAGATTTTGATGTTGCCTCTTGCATTTCCCTTCACAGACTGCAATACCATTTTTCTCTTGGCACTCTGATTGTCTCTTCATTTTTCAAGTAAGCATTAGCTCACCAAAGCTATTTGTAGTCCCTTTATCTTTGCAAGAATAAACCGTTCCTCTGTTTTTTTCTGATTTTGGGGCACTTTAAAAGCACCTTAAAGAAAAAGAGTATTTTTACAATGATAATACTGTGTCAGCTGCTATTGCTTCACAATTTTGAAATCTCAGGGTCTTTTCTGTAGAGTCATCCCTTACAAATCCTTCATGCTACTTAACATTTTGTTAACCATGCCAACATAATTACTAGAATTTTTTTTTCAGCCATTTCAGAACACTGAGTACATGAAGAAGCCAATCTCTATGCAATCAGATGCACTTATAAGCAGTTCTACTTCACCACAAAGGTATTTAGAGAATATTAACTTGTTATGACCTACCCTTCAGGAGTATTCACAATCAAAATAGAAATCCAGCTTTTAAGGATAATATTTGGAGTCTTCCCTGCTCCTTAAATGTTATGGTATGTGCACATATATACATATCAATTCCCCAAACTATATGTTTCAACACTTTGTACAACATGCAATATATAAAGAAGAATTTCAGTAAGTAATTAATCTTTCCCTTTGCAATCTTGGTGCATTTTTCCATGCAGTTCTCAATTTTGGGAAAATTCCCAATTTTAGAGGATCCTGTTAGGTTTTACAAAATTAAATCAAACAGGGAATGATTTTTTTTTTTTAGCATTTTTATACTAGGTATGTACATAGTAAATTGGATTTGGATGAAGGTACATTGAAAAAGCCTCCCTTCCCTACTAGTAATTTTAAGGCTAATGTTATTTGAAACAGCTATCCTTAAAATAAGAAAAAAAAAATAAATAAAACCTTTTTTTGGCCGTTAGAGTGCTGAGAAACATTGTATTTCACATCACCACTGATACCGATCTTTCTTAGAAGTTAGTTACATTCTTTTCTAATACATCTTTTGGCATGTAATTATGGAAAAAGATAGCTACTTGCCATTTTAAAAGGAAGACAACAATAATGATTTGCTTCTGAATATGTGTACACACTCTTTTAAATTTCATGCTAAAGTAAAACACAGAAATAGGTTTTTAAAATATCACTTATTGGAAAAGAATCACTATAGAGATGAAAGAATCTGCATAAATCAGAGGCACAAATTTTTGTTTATAATTAAACACAGATAGAAATAGATAGATAGCTCTGAAGGAGAAATACTGTCTTCTCTGCCTCATTTTTTTGAGGGAAGAGCATTGTGATCTTAAAAAAAGTATTGCATGAGTTTCCCAGTCCTGGTAAAATGTGCACTGAAAGAGCAGAAATCTCACGAGAGCAGCTTTATTTTTATGAGATTTTTTTTCCAATCAAGGTAATGGGATCTCACAACCTCAGCTAATCTTTGTCAAGCACTACCACTTGAGCTCACAATCTAGAAATATCTGCTGGGATATGATAGCGGCACGCATCTGAACAAAACCATTATGCCCAGTTCAGCCTTGAAGAGGAATACAATATTGAAGCAAAACTTAATTCAGTACAAAACTATGCATCTTTTTGTTTGTTTAGCACTTGCAGTTCTCCAAAATCAAAAGTGGTTTTTTTTTCCCCTTAGCAACAGCTTTCCACTTTATGCTATTAAACAGACACTTTTTTTCTGAGGAAAACCTTCTCTTTAGCCACAGAGTGGTGAAGGCTGGAAAAGCATTTGAGTAACTATTTTTTAAAACACTGTTTTTCCTTTTTTTTCTTTTAAAAAAAATATTCCTTTACTAGACTCCTGATTTTCCCAGTATCAGTGAGAGATCATTAAGCTAGACCTTCTGTGAGATCAACTATGACCTTTTTAATAGTCCTTATTTTCCTGTACTGTCATAGCCTCCTACGACATATACGAAACAATCCATTTTATTCAACAAATTAAAGCAAACCTCTTTAATTTGCAGGAAGAAACAGGCTGTCCCTTTTTTTCACCTGCTTGATAATGGACTTGTACCAATTTTGGTTTTGTCCTCAGTGAAATGAAGCACTCATGCTATAAGTCCCCATGACATCTTCTAGAAAACAGAAAGATTGTAGAAGCATTTTCTCAGCAGACATGTTTGACCCTGTGCGCGCAAGTTACTGTACTTAGTGAAGTGAGATGCATCATTACATACCATGAATTTCTGAAAATAACAAGTATTCTAACATTTCCAATATGAAGAACCAATTGGAGTTGCATATAAATATGCGTAGTGGATTAACCCCAAACTGTGAGTGGGGCATTGCTGCAGGAGGAGGGAAGTGAAGACCTTGTTCAGCAGGCACACAGGCTGTATCGTATCGCCTGTTTCTCTACCCTGCTGGTTTGTCTGTTCCCCCCTTGCATATCTAACCAGCACGTCTGCAAGTTGGGACCATCAAATAATGTTCCCCAGGTTGCTGACTGAGCAAGTGTTTTACAGGCGTTCTTAAAAAACAGACACTGCCCTTGTTGTTGTCAATCAAAGCCTAAAAAGGAGTTGAATTAATACTTTAGTGCTTTAGAATTATTTTCTTTAATTGCCTTTCCCCCCTTTCCCTATTTTCTGTTCTCTGCTAGGCTTCAGTTTTCTTCCCATTGAAGGTAATGATAAAATTAAACTGATTTAATCTGTACCAGCTCAAAGTCCCAGTGAACATAAAGCTCAGACTTCACAGCTTCTCATCACACCATTTAATATAATTCATGAAAAATAATATTTTCTCTGGATTCATAAAAATACCTCTGCCCACCAAGGTACTATTACTGAATTCATCTATTATTTTGCCTGTGACTTAAAGTCACAGTGACTTAAAGCTAAGCACAGATGAAGGAGCATATCTGAGAGGCAGAAAGATCATAAACTTCCATGAAAGGTTGTGGAATTTACAACTCTAGGATACAGTGAAATAACAATATTGATATATGCTATTTTCTGTATTTATGCGAGCCTGTGGCATTTAGAGTTATGAGTACACAGTATTTTCTAAGTATTTATTTCATGTAAAAAATAGTCATAATTTTATAAAAATTAAACATGTATGTAAGACAGATCAGATGCAACGAGCAATAAACAATCTTCCCTGCCAAGCCCAAGAAGGTTCAAGGGAATGGCTTTCTGGACTAAGCTCTAGCAAAGGAAAATGTTTCTCTAAGGGTAAAAAAAAGTGGAGAACGAAAGAAAATCCTAGGAAGTTGGTCTGAAGAAAGCCATCCTAGACAAGAAGATGAGATTTCCTGATGCTTTAACAAAAAATAAAGTTTCTGCAGTTCACCTGCCTCTGAACTGTACCATTCACATCTTTGAGAGCCTCTTCCATTTCTTTAGGGTGTGCTGGTGTCCCTCTGCCTTGCACTGCCCTGCTTCTTTGGGTTTCTGGAGCAGCTCCTGTCTGTGTCTGGGACCTGTCCCCTGCCTGGGGGCATAGCTATGCCTCCTGGCTCCCTGATAGTGCTGGAGCCATGGCTGTCCATTGCAGGGCCAGACAAGGTGCTGGGGATAGCTGGATCTCTTCTGGGAGTGCCAAGAACTCCACGGTGAGCACTTCCTGTGTCTTCCCTGTCCACAGCCCAAGACCCCATCTCAGTCCCCCAGGCCATCACTCCCTGCCCCAACAATGCTGCAGCAGGGCTGGTCTCCAGCACACCACAGCCCTACCTGGCCCCTAAGGTAGGTCCACCTGCAGGACAATGTCCTGGCCCAGGGAGGTGTCCAGTGTCCAGAGTTGGGACTGCCCCAGTGCTGCCTGGCTGCCCTGCTCCTGGTGGGAGCAGTGGGATGGGCCCTGGCTGGGAGGTCACCTCATGGAGAAGAACTTCCTCTTCTCAGGCCATTCCAGTCCCAGAGAGCCACCATCCCCACAGTGCTCTGGTATGACTACAGTTTCTTAAAACTGTAGTGCTCTGCTACCTAGTACAAAATGATTATAGAGAGAAAAGCACATTATAGAAGATCTAATGATTGACTGTGGTAAGATGGAAGAGAGACAGCAGCCATACTCTGTAACTCCCTTGTGAGAGTGACCTGCTTTTGAAGTGTAATTGGCTTCTTCATTAGTGAAACCTGAAGCAACGGTTGCAATTAGAAGTATGGCTCTTGGGGAGAATTGCAGGAGCTTGCTACTTGAAAGGCCATTGCTTTTTTTAAAAATAAAGTCAATATTATAATAGGAATGAATTAACATACTGTAAGACTAAGCTTCATGTGTAGTCTGTTGAGCTGAAGCACAGGAGGTAAGATCACAGTACTTTTGAAGAAGAACATCTGTGTTGACTCTATTCTAACTCAACATCCTCAGTAATTAATCTCAGCTTTTTACTTATGGACACTAGATACACGGGGGACCTCTAAACTTTGAAACCTTGAGAATTACAAAGCTGACTGAAAAAAGGTGCTGAAGCAATCTAAAAAAGGTTTCAATTATTTTTTTGCCTGGTGTTCTTTTTCTGAGGGTAGGATATTGTTGTCCCCTTCCTAGCTATCACTTAATGTCAAAGGTAGTAAAACCGTTGCAAATGGACAATGAACCATTTTCACAATTAAAATATTTACAGGATAGGAGCCTCAGTAAATCAAAAGAAAATAATTGTATTTCTATGGAATTATCAGGCAGAGCAATAAAAATTTCACGGTTTGGTCTAATTTCTTACAAGTACAGTTCAAGTTTCTCCCTAGTTAAGTCCTCAGCACAATCCATTATAAGATTAAATTCTGACCTCATTTTATAATCTGACCTAATCTGCAAGATTAAGATTTTTGAACCAGAGGAGAAAAAGAGCTGGAATCAGACAGAAAAGACAAGCAGCCTCAAGGTAAAACAGAGACCAGCTGGGTTATGAGACTGACTTTCAGCAGGACTGGCAGGACTGGACAGTTTTGGACAGCAGATTATGAGCTGAAAGTGAAAATAGGAACAGAAACCCACGCGGAGGTACAAGACTCAGCGGTCATAACAGGAAAGGTCAGAAAGGGTCTGCCATAAACTAAATACTGAGAAACTTGAAGTCTTTTCCACTGGGTCTTCATAAGGTCACATCTGTTTATCTCTTCCAAAGCATTTTGCGGAATTTTTTTTTTAGGAGAAACCAGAGAAATTAAGGCTGGAACAGGCTCAAGATTTTCAGCCCATGCCCCCAAAGCAGGATCACTGTATCCAAAATGTTCCTGGCAGACATGCTACACACTGTCCTTGAAAACTTCCAATGATGGATGCTTCACAGGCTACCTAGGCAAGATTTTTGGGTTTTGATACTATGGGATAGGATGTCCCTGAGTAAGATTGTTCAAACAAAGAAAAATAAGGCATGGAATATTATGATCTATTTCATATGTTGAATAAGGCAATAATTCTTAGGAAAAATACTAAAAAATAACATAATTAAAGACTTGTATGTCAGCTTGCATACAAGATATGTACTGTTAAACCTGTTTGCAGTTTTAATATTCTTTGAGTTTATTCTGTTTATATATCATTTAAAAATGCATTATAATAAACTGAAGGCAAAAGATGTGTTAAGCAGGTAACACACACAAAACAGATATCTCCATTTTACTGATACGAAAATATGTTTTTGGCACCAGTGGCTTTAGTTTAGAACAACATCTGCTGTCCTTTCTGCTGTGATTGCTTGTGCACCGTAAGTGTATTAACTGATAGAACACACAATGTTTCCATTAAAACACGACAGAGGTAAAACTCCATTTTATTCAAACTTTATTAAATTAGGTATGTTGTGTGTAGTTTTCAAAAGGGCGCATAATTAACTTCTTGTCTAACCATTACAAGCTGTGCAGTTGTACAGAGTTTCTTCCCCTAGACTTCTCGCAGATGATTTTCCAGTAGTTTTTTTAATATGTTGCCAAGATGCCTGATTATAGAATAAGTTTTCTTTCCTGAAAAGATATTTCTGCCATTTTGGTTTCTTTTGCCTTAGATTACCTTGCTTGCTGCTTCTGTTATTATACTTACTATATGTTATTATCTTATTCCCTGCCACTACTGCAATGGTCTTGGCATAATCATTCTCCCTTTGCCCAAGTCAAGAGAATTTAACTGAATAGACTCTTTTTTGGAAATTAATTGATTTGTTTACACTGGAAACGTTTACTATATAGTGAAAATTGAAAATGTAATACCAAAACACAAAATAAAGGAAACAACAAGAGAAACTAGAAGCTTTTTGCCCTGAAATTTGTTTGAGGCCATGCAACAATTCAAGGAACAATAAAATCAATTTTATTTAAAATGTGCTATTGCCTTATGAGTCATCAAGCAAACAAAAAACATTTCATCTGAATTTTCTGACTAAGTCTTCATCCTTATATCGAGAATATTTTTCTACTATGAAAACACTGAAATGCTAGCAAGTCTTGTAAACTGTTGTACAGCCATGGCTATTGAATTACAAGTGGTTACTTTAGCAGCTTAATATCTTAAAATTTAAAGTACCATGTAAATTGCCTATTGAATTGCTGTCTGATGGTTAAAAAGACTTTGTAATTCTTCAATAGTCTTATTTCTTATAGTTGGCCTTTGTAATCTTAGTGAATATCATCTCATTTGAAGCCTTGCTATAACTTTTTTTAAGCTGTCAATAACTGCTGTTACTGCAGAGTGCTTCTACCTGGGGCAAACTACATTCTCTGTTGCACTCATTGTTTCCCGTCAAGTTTAACGAATGTAAAGCATGAACAAAAATCAGTCTTCCAAATGATGACCTGTGTGGCTTCAAACCACCAGAACAATAGTTTTGCGCAGTGATCAGCTTCCATGAGTATAAGCTTTAGTATAAGGGAAACTTTTCTAACTCTTCTTGTAGGAGATGGATTTACCATTTATCGTGTCTGTGCTGATACAGCCTGCAAGTGTAGCTAAACAATTAAGGATATGAAATTAAGCTACAGTATCCATTACTAAAAGGTATCTATAGCCTTTGATGACTTCACTGAGCACCAGTTATGAAAAATCATGGGATATGGAGAATGCTTTAACTACAGGGAGAAGCTGATGAAGGGGAAAGAATTTTGAAACCTTTCTCATATCAGTGTCATCAGAAGAAATATTTCAAATATTTCCCTTGTACCTGAGAAAATCTGGATAGGATATTGTTAATTATCAAATGGTTTCCCTAAAGCAAATATTTGTGCTAAAACAGCTGGTGATGCAGCAGGTCAGTTTCACTATTAATCTAAAAGCTATGTGTTTCACTTTGCAGACATAAAATTACATTTAATGATTTAAAAGTAGTTTAAATTTACACCATTACTAATGGGTTTTGCATCACTTAACAAAATAGCACTTGAAGAACTTTGCTAGCAGAGAAGTGTGTGGCAAGGAGCTGAAGAACAATGTTATTTTCTGGATAATTTTTATAAAATGACAAGTCACTTATATCTCTAAAATACCACTAAAAGAAAAGCATAAAAACAGCACAAAAAAGGGTATAATTTTTGATTTTTCAATTTTTGATTTTTTGCCTGCACCTTGGCTACACAGTAGAATGTGCCACATTCACACCTTGCTCTCAAGTGTTTGTCAGTTCTGTCTTTCTCAAGATGAAAAGGGAGGAACCTAACCTAAGTCAGTTCTAGCAAACTTGCATATGAAAGGGCAGAAACAATAGAAAAAAATTCCTTGAAAAAATTCACACTGGCATGAAGAATTTGGGAATCTACAATGTTAAAATCAAAATGTTTCTACCATCTAAGACTTCCTTGTGGCTACATGTCTTCAAATTTTCAAGATGCCTCAGATCACTTGCTGTGTCACCTTTTTGTACTGCTTACTCTCAGATTACTAAAGGAAATGTAAGCCTTAGGAAGATATAACTTCAACTGTAAACGCCTACAGATTAATTTGTTAACTAACCCATGGCATTAAGGCTCCTGGTCCTCCATGAACTCTTCTCTAAGTCCTTAGAAGAGTGACAGGCCATGCAGATCCTTATGCAGGACTGGCTATGAGTTTTTCTAGTTTCAAAAATCAAGAATGTCGTTTACAAGTAAAATGAGTACTGCTAACCATGCCCTTCGTAGGCATGCAAATTTTAATGCTACAAACTACTTATATAGAAGAGTTGTTATAAATACGTACATTGTTATATCAGGCTTTCTTACTCAAGTGACTTTCGACTTCAATTTTGGAACAAAATTTCAACACCTGAACTAAGGATTATCACATTGTCTATGTCTTCTGACACCTGTAGCTATATAACTATTCCTACATTTCATATTAAAGTTTAGGTTATCTAGGGATTTACACCTGGAAATGGAAAAAGAATAAATCCTCAGTTCATTATGATATGGATATTCCTTTATTATCCATCCTTAACTTGCTAGGGTTGGCTTTCCTCTGTAAATGGTATGGGCATTTCTTTGTTAATAACATCAGTTACATAGTCTTTCTTTTGTATAGACTGAGCTACAATTTTAGAAAAACAAGGGGAATGAGAATCAGGTACTTACCTAGTGTTTTGTCAAGGGATGTCACAGCAGACCACATTCTCAAGGACAGATTCAAGGAAGACTTACAGAAGGCAACAGTAGCTGTATAAATAGAATATTTTTAAAGTTATAATTTTTTAGGTGCATGATGAATTATCATAAGGAAAATAAATATTACCTATTGCCTGTAAGAAAATGATTAGCAGGGTGTTTTGCTCATTCAATGCAAGACAAATCTGGTTGGGATATTACTACACAATAAGCACACTTTAGGAGAAATAACCTGAAGAAACTATGGGAAAAATTCAAATCCTTGATAAAAATCAGTACTGAAGACAACTGGTTGGTCTTTCTTCTTTGGATATAAAACATATTACATGTTTCAAATAATTGTCATGGTACCTAAAAAATAATGCCTAAAATGCTTTGAAGCAATGGTTTTGGATGTGATTTTCTAGGCAGTTTTGTAACTGGTAAGAAGGTAAATCCAGCAAATCTTATCTAAAGAAACAAAACTAATTTTCCCTTCTTAAGTAGTATTAAAGCTTTTTACATTATAGCCCTTATTAAAGTGTTTTCCAACTACTTCTAACATGATTGAACAGGCTGGCTTGGAAGATGCACAACAGGCAACAGTTAGATACTTCTACATGTCATCTTTTATTCCAAAATCTTTAAAACTTATGCTCAATTATTTTCCCATAATTACAGACAAAGTAATCAAATGTTATTTTGTGAAAAAATAGATCAAACCCAAATCAGTGCCAAGGGCCCTCAAAAGATGTAATTGTATGAAACCAATTGAAACTTCCTTCCAACGAGTGACATCCACTGAAAGGACCTGAAGAGAGATGCAGCGGGATCTGGACAGGCTGGTGCGATGGGCTGAGGTCAGTTGTATGAGGTTTAACAAAGCCAAGTGCCGGGTCATGCACTTTGGTCACAACAACCCCCAGCAACGCTACAGGCTTGGGGAGGAGTGGCTGGAGAGCTGCCTGGCGGAAAAGGATCTGGGGGTGCTGGTGGACAGCCGGCTGAACATGAGCCAGCAGTGTGCCCAGGTGGCCAAGAAGGCCAACGGCATCCTGGCCTGTATCAAAAACGGTGTGACCAGCAGGAGTAGGGAGGTGATTGTGCCCCTGTACTCGGCACTCGTAAGACCGCACCTTGAGTCCTGTGTCCAGTTTTGGTCACCACAGTACAAGAAGGACATTGAGGTGCTGGAGCGGGTACAGAGAAGGGCAACGAAGCTGGTGAAAGGGCTGGAGAGCATGCCCTATGAAGAGCAATTGAAGGAACTGGGTTTGTTTAGTCTAGAGAAGAGGAGACTGAGAGGAGACCTCATTGCCCTCTACAACTACCTAAAAGGAGGTTGTAGCGAGGCTGGTGTTGGTCTCTTCTCTCAAATTAGTAATGATAGGACGAGGGGAAATGGCCTCAAGTTGCGTCAGGGGAGGTTTAGATTGGATATTAGGAAGAAATTCTTCACTGAGAGGGTAGTTAGGCACTGGAATGGACTGCCCAGAGAGGTGGTGGAGTCACCATCCCTGGAGGTGTTTAAGGAACGAATAGATGCAGTGCTTGAGGATATGGTGTAGTGGTTAGAGAGGATTTGGTGTAGTGGTGTAGTGGTTAGAGTGATGCTAGGAGAAGGTTGGACTTGATGACCCTGGAGGTCCTTTCCAACCATAACAATTCTGTGATTCTGTGATTCTGTGATTTCATTTGATAGGATTATGGAACTTCTGACATTAGCCATATGCTCTCTTCCACTGAAATGAGGAGCCTATTAGTCTGGGATAAGAAAGGCTGAACAGTCATACGTGCAAATGATTTACTGGCATACTTACAGACCTAGAAAGTTCAATGACATCCTTGATGAAAATCACTGAGAGATTCAGCAGAATATCTCCATAGTGGATTAACTTTAATAAGTTAGAGATAATGCATCGTGGACTTGTAATATCTCCAGACTGTCCTTATGTTACACGATTAAGTTATCTTCAGAGTAAGTAACAGAATAATGATATGAAATCTCCTGGGGCACTGAGGACAATCGTGAAATACCCTTGGATTCAATCAAGACTGTTGTCAGGGAAGACCAAGTCAGCTTATTTCCATAACTAATTGCCTGACTTTTAGAAAATGTTCCTCAAAAAAGGTTATAATGTCTTAAAATATGATACACAGTGGTAAATCCAGAGGAAGACACACATCAGAATAGAAGACCTTAATCTGCTTCTGGGAAGATGAATTTGTAAGATCAGACAATGCTAGGGTAAAACTATTAATTCTAAATTAATATATTTTTTTTTAAAGGGAATGTTTTCTTTGAAGACATTGTCTCTTTAAAAATGTTTTGATAACTATCCAAATGTTTTTGTCAAAATAAGCACTTTTTCCCTACCTGCTCAATCTGGCTTTAATTATCTATTTTAGTAAACAAACAGGTTTTGAGGGCATTAAGATATTTATTTCTTTTCAGGTTCTTATTTAGAAGTTCTACTTTCATTGCTGTCGTGGTTTAACCCCAGCCAGCAACTAAGCACCGTGTGGGATGAGGGAAAGAATCAGAAAGGAGAAAACTTGTGGTTGAGATAAGACAGTTTAATAGGTAACACAGAAACCACATGCCCCAGCAAAGCAAAACAAGGAATTCATTCCCCACTTTCCATAGGCAAGCAGGTGTTCAACCATCTCCAGGCAAGGTGGGATTCATCACATGTAACAGTTACATGGGAAGACAAACACCAGCACTCTGAACGTCGTCTTTTTCCTTCTTCTTCCCCCAGCTTTACATGCTGAGCATATGTCATATGGTCCCTTGGGGTCAACTGTCCCAGCTGTGTCTCCTCCCAACTTGTGTGCCCCTACAGCCTACACTGTGGAAGCCCTGATGAGCGATAATGAAAACATCCTTGAATTATCGACGCTGCTCTCAGCAAAAATCCAAACCATAGCCCCATATCAGCTACTACAAAGAAAATTAACTCTATCCCAGACAAAACCAGCACAATTACTCACAGGACCATACAATCCAAAAGCTGCCTGCGTTTCTGTGAACTTAGTGAGGCTATTGATTTATGATGAGCTCAGTCAACACTGAGGTCTGCTCATACTCCTTTTCTTTGCTGGTTGTCCTGTGAAGTCTTGCGTGACAGAAGGATGGATTTTGCCCTTTTCAATAACAGCTGATTGTGAAACTGCGCCTTCTTTCACAGGGATTTTACTCTTTATGGGAACCAGGACTTTATATGGAAAGTCTATCTTTGAATCATGTTCATTGTTTTGGATCTTTCCTGCTCTCAGAAAGGAAGGTTTGTAATTTACACTAGCAAATTAAAGAAGAAACCAAATAGAGCAAAAATAGTTGGGAAGTGATAACTAAGAGTGAGTGTAGAAAGTAGAAGGGAAAAAAAATCAAAAGGGCAAAACGGATATCCCAACCAGATGAAACATATAAAACAATACAAAGCTTATTTATATATATTTGTGTGTGTAGCCTGAAATGAATTCCCTTATTTTTCCACTACTGTAGAACATTTTCTATGTCATAAGGATAAATGCAGTAAATTCTACTGCAATAACGGGTTATCAGAGGAATGAGTTACTTTTGTACACCCACACATCATTTACTTTCAAATAATTCCCAAAAATTTAATTTGCCTCCACTTACAGTGTATGGCATAGTTTCTTCTGTGTTCTAGAATGCCCACGGTTTGAGTCACATAGACTAAAACATGATAAGAAGCAGGTCTAAAAGATTTAATTTGAGTAATTAAATCAATGCAGTGTAATTACAACTCTGAACTCAAAAATCTAGCAAATTATTCAAAGTCTTCAATTTTTTTGGTAAAGACAGTGTCCTAGTATCAAAGTCTGTCATATGTTAACTTTCATTATAAGCATAATTAATCACAGTCATATTCCTGAAGATCAAGTTGACAGGAAATTGCCTGCATTGACTGAGCATGAATTGCCTTTGAAGATATGACCAGCTTAGGGATGCTTTTCTTCTAATTATGTTTTACATCATTCTTATCCTTGCTTTAACCAGAGTCTGGAATCTTCTTTATGCCAGCAAAAGAATGAACAATGAAGAAAAAGAAGAAAAAGAGAGGAGTTAGGCTATATTAGAGAATAGAATCATAGAATCATTTTGGCTGGAAGAGACCTTTAAGATCATCAAGTCCAACAGTTAACCCAGCACCACCAGATGACCACTAAACCATGTCCCTCAGCACCACATCTATACATCCTTTAGATACCTCCAGGAATGGTGACTCTATCACTTCCCTGGGCAGCGTGTTCCAGTGCTTTCTGACTCTTTCTGTGAATTTTTTTTTTCTAATATCCAACCTAAACTTCCCCTGGCACAAGTTGAGGCCATTTCCTCTCATCCTATCACTTGTTACTTGGGAGAAGATACTAACCCCCATCTTGCTACAACGTCCTTTCAAGGAGTTATAGAGAATGATAAGGTCTCTGCTGAGCCTCCTTTAATCTGGGCTGGTATAAAAAAGGCATCACATATTCCTGAGAAACCCATCCAATCTGTCCCACACAACTGCTTCCCAGGAGCCTTGTTCCACAGCCTCCTGGTGTTCACTTTTTGCCACCTTCTTTTCTAAGCAACCAAGCTTCTCAATGTGTATTTGTCGCAGCTTCTCAGCTTTAGCTGTGACATACATTCAGAGTTCATGACTACAACTAGTGAGTCTACAACATGTTCTATCTACTTTCTCCATCAGCTGATTAGGCCAACCAGACCATGCGTTTCCTTGATCCCTGCTGCAGTCCTGTCATACAGGCCATTTTAGCTAGCTTGTCTGAAAGGCTGGATGTTTATGATGGAGTAGAATGGCCTGTAGCAATGATATTTCTTTCTATATAACTTACAATTAAAGAGCCAGGTTTTTTTTTGCTGGAGAAAATGGGAAGAATTTACATACAGCCAAAATAAAAAACCAAACACAAATAAACAAACAACCCTCATCAACTCCTGCATAAATGCAAAGATTCCCCTTATGCTTCAGAAAGTTCCAAAGACATAGGGATTTATCTCATTCCTAGTCACACTTTACTGGCCAGCTTCGTATATCAGATCCAGTTCAGTTCCTCTTCTGTGTGCTCTCGAATGCAGCTCTTATTTCATCATAGTCCCCTCAACAGGTGGTCTGAGTGGCTCTGGCTGGGAATGGTGTCTTGTGTCAGACATCGGCCAAAGTGTAATTTCTTTAAGAGGCAGGTAGGCTGTGGAGTGAGGAGGCCATACACGCTGTATGTATGTATGTACCCTGTTATAAACATTAGAAAAACACACATAAAGATAACATACCCAAAGGCTTTTGGTTCAAAATAGAACTATGTGTCCTTTGGGATTTGTAAATTCTTCTCAGAAAGTTAGGGCCTTAAATCTGATTGAGGACAAAGTCTGCTGCATAAATCCCACTGCAAGTAACCTGTTTAGCGACTTTAAAAAATACTTATTATGTGATTGACATAATTAAATATCAGGAACACTTATGGCAATCTGAACCTCAAAAGACTGCAGGAATTTTTGTGTGTGCAGTAGTTGTCTAGAGAAGGAAAGGAAGATTTGACATGCTTAAGGTCACAGACACGAATTAGCATACTGTAAGAAAAGTTACTGTTTCCACAGCTTTTAGTGCCTGAAGGAATACAGTAGGCAATGGGGCAGCAGGACTACTCTTCAATGCAGCTGATGATATCCGTCAAAAAATTAGCTTTGCTCCCACTGCCTAAGAAACAAAACCAATCTGTTTGGCCTCAGAAAGAATGATGAGGATTTCTTCAAAGGTAAGAATCTCTGACATTCAAGTGCTTATTGAAAATCTGCCAGGACTAAAAAGATATTTTCATGTGAGAGGTACTGAACTACATTCATCTCTGTCATTAACTCCATTTCAGTAAGTTACCTTGGGATGGGTTTAAGCTATCCATAAAGAAAGATACAATCCACCAGACAGGGTCAGAGTTGAGTCAATCTTACTTAAAAATATAAAAAATGAAAAAAAGATAAATATAGACTATTTCTTTAATGAACTGAGATTTTCTAATAGTTACGGTCCCAGTTAGATAAAAAGTAGAACGTGAATAGGGGGTTTGTTTTTCTTTATTAGAATCTGTTACCATAAGTGCTCAGTTTACAGCCACAAGTGAAAATAAGAAATCCCTAAAAAATGGAATTACTTATTGGATTACTTACCCTCTATTTATATTAATTAGAAGAAAACACTTTAAAGGAAATACACTCTAGTCAATAAAATAGTCCCAAATGTAATTGGAAACAGGACACATGAAAACATTGAATTAAGAGAAATCTGAACTGCTTACAGCCATCCAAAAGCTAGTCCTATAAGAGCAAGTGAACCATGCTCTGGTTATAAGAAAAACAAAAAGTATGACCGTCTATAAAAGAATAATCACTAAATCATGATAAAACAGATCCTGGTAAATACTCCATTGCTGAAAAATACTTACAAGTTTGTGCAACGATTCAAGGAAAGACATATTTTTAACCTGCAGCTTGCCAGTTTCCTAAAAGAATAAGGCAAAAGAAGGAAAGGATTTTATGTGTCCATATATATTAATAACCAAGGAAATACTGGTTTATTTGGCAGACAAAGCCCAGCCTTTCAAAATTTGGGTGGATAGTTAAGAGTAAAGACATCCAGAGACAGAGTCATGAAGCTCTGACATGGAGTTCTTATTCAATAAAGGCAGAAAAAGTATGGGTCATACAGCTGGCTGATTGGCTTATGGTGGTAAGGTAGGAGGATGAAGAAAGTGAAGAGAAATAGACTCTTAATCCAAAGAGGCTGAAAGCTATTATTGCCTCCCTCATCACTATCAGTGGTACCTGAGTAGCTCCTGCCTGGGAAACCAAGGCGGGCCTTCAGAAAGGCTAATGAGGCAAAGGAGGTTCATTCTTGAGACTATTTATCACTCTTTATCAGCCCTTTCAGCTCTGACAGCAATTACCATGGAATTTTATTTTCTCTGCTTCATAACTTTTCTCCTACAGTAGTGCAGTTGGAAAAAGATTATTTTCCTCAGCAGAAAGTAGCAGAAGCCCTTTCCTGTTACTGTTTTATTTCTGCCTGTTCATATAATGTCACATTATCAAGGCAATTCTTAACAGTCCTGGGAGATACCAGATCTAGTTCTGTAAAGAATAAAGGAAATTTTTCACTTTTCCAAAGACTGAGAAACAAAATGGAAGTAGAACCAGCCTGCTAATTCATCAGGCTGACTCAGTGCAGAAAGCAGCCCATATATTGCCTTTTTAATTTTTAGAACTCCAGGATGCAGTTACACCTGACTGTGCAGAGGTAGGAAATTGCCCCTGAAAAATGTTCCCTGCCGTGGTACTTGCTACATGCTTGTTATTACCAGCAGCAGTGATGCTTTCTGTGGGGTACCTAATATCACTGTGCAGGAAGAGAATTACAGGATTTCAGTTGTACTGAATCTGGGCCTCAACAGAGACTGATGGTGTTGTCTGTGAATTCTGAGACAGAATTTCCTCACTCTATTTTCCCACTGTAGCAGTTCAGAGAGTATCTGCTAGTTTAGGAACAAATAACATTGAAAGTCACCCTTGAGTTTTAATGATCTCATATTGTATGTCCACAGTGCATTTATAAGTGCATGGGAAAATATTTAAATATTTCAATTGATATTCATATTATTGTTTTTCCTAATCTAAGTATTTTTAACCACAGAAAAAAATGCAAAATGCGTATAGAATTAGCAAATTTTAAGTGATTCTCTTGTACCTCTTCTAACTTAAGTCATGGTTTTATTATTCAAGGGAAGTATCATTTTGACCTGAACAAAATAGACAGAAAGAGTACAGACTACAGACACATACACACATAGACATTTACACTTCCCTTGAAATGAAGCTGAAAGCCCCAGTTTTGTCCATCCTTGATGCCCAAGATACATTTCTAAGAAAGGAGCTTATTTCTGGAACAAGAGTGAGAGAGAGACAGATAAATTGACAGATATGGACACTTGGTCAGGAAAAGCAAATGAAACAATTTGTTTCATGAGGATCTATTCTATTCCATGAGCACCACTTAGTCCGTGAAGTGGATCACAGTAGAAAAATAGTATTACAGTGAAAAAGCTATTGAGCAATTTCTTTTGAAGACTTTCAAGAAAAAGGAGGTTTTGTTATTTATGAATGCAAGATTAAATATTTCAATTGTTATCAGCAAAAATTCATGCAAAATTTCATGCAAAAATTTTTGTATTTGAATATTAAGTCTCCTGCAATGGGCAAGACAGATTTTATATGCCTAAGAATGTTGAAGTAAAATATATCATTGGACTAATACAGATATATTGCAATTATTCTTGCTCATCACGTCTCTTATATGAAAGGATGACCATTTGCCTTTCCATTCCAGTGATGATACTCAGTTTAGCTGACCTGTTTAATCAGTCAGTAGAAAAGAAAGGAGGGCAGAATATCTGATATACATTCATTTTACATTTGTAAACATTTACAAATAATTAAAGCTAAAATTCTTTAATGGTACTGCTCTAATGACATTTTGCATAATCATAGACAAATTTTCCACTGTCCCAGCAGAATTTGTTTTTAACATTTTTTTTCATAAGAGTTGATCTATCTTGATCTTTTCCAGTGGCAGATGCTGTTTGCAACAAGGCAAAAAGGGATTTTATTAATCTGACCAGCTTTCATTACGTAGAGGTTTTGTGGTTTAACCTGGCTGGCAGCTAAACACCGCAAAGGCACTCGCTTACTTCCCTGGCAGTGGGATGGGGGAGAGAACTGGGAAAAGAATAAAAGTAAAATTCATGGATTGAGGTAAGGACAATTTAGTAGGACAGAAAAGGAAGGAAATATAATAATAATAACAGCAAAAATAATAAATACAAACCAAGTGGTGCACAATGCAATTGCTCACCACCCACCAGCTGATGCTGCAGTCAGTTCCAGAGCAGCAGCCCCCAGCCAGCTTTCTCCCTAATTTATATACTGAGCATGATGTCATGTGGCATGGAATATCACTTGGACAGTTGGAGTTAGCTGTGTGGCTCTGTCCCATCGCAGCTTCTTGTACACCCCAGTCCACTCACTGGTGGGATGGTGGGAGAAGCTGAAAAATTCTTAACTTAGTGTGAACACTGCTTAGCAACAACTAAAACATCGGTGTGTTATCAACATTATTCTCTTGCTAAATCCAAAACACAGCCCTGCACCAGCTACTAGGAAGATAATTAATTTCCCAGCTGAAACCAGGACAATCAGTGTGACCACCTAGTTCTAAACTACCTACTTTATGCCCCCTCTGTAGAAGAGGACAGAAAAAAGAACATTACGACAAAGTATTTATCTACTCTTAAAGTTCATGTTTAGAATTAATTAGATGAATACTCTAAAACGACCCATTTTTACTGCTCTGGGAATGAAGGGAGCCCAGCACACCTAATTCAAATAAGGAAGTGTGTGTTATGGTTTCTGAATGTAACATGGTGAGTACTACAGCAGGTGTTCCCAGGGATTAATGTTCCCTTAGTGTCCCAGTCAGGTTCTAATCCTTAAGGTGTTTTGTATTGCCACTTCAAATTAATTTAAGGGTTTTTGACTCTTACAGTTCCTCAGAGATATAAAGTGGTATTTAATGAATAAGAATATACTGTCAAAAAGATTGCTAGTGTTAATCTATCAGCATGAAGGAAATAAGTTTTCATTTCTGTTTCAGTATTCACTTGAATGCTTAATAGAATATATGTATCCCATTACTTACACCTCTGTGTCCCAGTTGAGTGTCATTCACAATGAAAGCATCTTGGATAGTGTCCAGCAAAAAAGTTCTGGTGAATTGATTGAGCTAACACATTTCTTTGAAAAGGCCATAATTAAAGCATACTCCTAAAAGAGGTTATTGATCCTGCATTTTATGAATGTTATTATTACCCTTTACTTTCAAGACATAAAATCTATTATGCAGTATACAGAATATATTTGACATTTAAAGGTTCGAACTGTTGGCTTTGGCAGAAATATAAATTAAGAATTAGTTGCAGAATGAGATAACAGCCTTGGAAGATAATGAGTATAAAATAATTTTCAACAAAAGATCATACGATTTATTATTCTTGTTCAAATCTTATCAGCTCATTTTCAATTCATCATGGGTTGTACAAGATAGACATAATGACTTGACAGTTATGCAATTTTGTGTCATGATGTTGCACGTATTTTGCTTCTGACTATATAAAATGACCTAATACATTCTGTGGCTTCCAAAAAAAGTAGATCTCTAAACGCTGGTACACGCAGAAAAGTGCAGTCTTTCCGTTCATTTCTCCACTGCCTCAAATAAATTCAAAAGCACTATCTTATCCTGTTGAAAATTCTGCTAGCTAATACAATTAAAATGATCCTGTGATGAAAATCTCCAAAAGACTAGAGATCTGTGCACTTGACATAGACCTGGAAGATGAGTTCAGGCTCTTACTTTACTACAGCTCCCACATAGCACAGCGAGCAAGTCAGATGCTGCCATATCCTTTAAAAGATACACATGCACACTGCTTTGTCTTGGAAATGCTTAATGGTGGTAATGTTATCGGCAAATTGGCATCTGCCAAAATAATTTCTGAGCCATTATTTAGCTAGTAAGGTTGTCAGAGCCCAACCTATGTCAAAGCTAAAATAACCCAAAGAGAGATTTTGAGACTGAAGAGTAGACATCGGTCCTACAGCAAGGCACAAGGCACACGAAATCTATGTACTTTGTATACTCCTGCTAAAGATGAAGTACTACAATCTGCAGAAACAATTTCATGGAAAGAAAATTTGAAAGCATAGAGAAGTCTGGACAAGCATCAAACCAATATTGAGTCTGAGGCAAGAGACAGCTTTCCCTGTGGGTACTGGGATGAGTAAGCAATCTGGCAAGACTGGTTCAAGGATCCTCAGAAAAAGTACAGCTTTTTTTTTGTTTTTTTTTCTTCACTGTTTCCCACCCCTCCCAAGGAAAACTTTTGAGAAGCTCCTAAGACACCCAAGAGTGACATGACTACAGGATGCACGTAGATGCACAGGATGCATGACCACTGCTGCACATAGAAGCAGCCAGTTGAACATTGAGCCCCACTCCACTCCTGCCTCTGTCAGCCACCCAGTCACTCCCAGACACTACAGCCTTGCCAGATCCTGTCCCTTGGCATCCTTTCTTTCTTTCCCAAGTGATTTCAAAAATTACCCTCACACTTACAAATTACTTACTGATATCACCCTATAACTGTGAACATGTCACTTACCTTTGAAAGAGCTCTTTAACTGTGTGAGAAAACGTATGTTGCTGTCCTCCCACCCCGTCTATACAGATGAATCTGTCAATTGGCATATAGTTGCATTTTAGTTTTTCATAAATGTCTGTGTGAATTCCACCTATTGATTATAGATGGTAAGAGAAATGGCACATGACATAAAATTATATTGCACCACTCTTAGGGTCTCCTTCACTATGATATCTCTTTTTGTGCAAGCCTTTACACCGAGTGGTGTCCAGGATCCTTCCCAGTTTGTAGAGCCTATGAACAGAACCAAGTCCATTCATCAGATTATTTTTTCTAAGGAGCTTTGTTGGAGAAGTCATAATATTTTTTCAAGCATTTTTTTTGTGTTCATAGTATGAAAGCTGCCATTACCAAGCTTATTATTAGAAAAAGCTTGCTGTAAGATGATTTATGAGGATCTCTTTTTAAATGTAATATCTTATTACATGCAGACTGCACCATCCTTTGTCCAGAGCGAAAGCTGTAAGGCTAACTCTGGACAAGGGTCTTGCTTAATGAGCCTGGCTTTTGCTAATTTGCTGCGTATGATTTCTCCATTAAATAAAGCAATAGCATAAATACGTATTTCTCTTTTAAGAACAGTGGAAATAAGTTACCACAGTAGATATGACTGGCTTAGCTTACTTGTTTCTTTGCTTTTGACTCAACAGGACTTAGAACTTCTCACAGACATTTACAGGAGAAAGAGAAACCTCCAGATGGGCTACAATTACTAGAAATGGGCAGGTGATTTTGCAGCAGAAGTAGAACTGGTTGGATTTACTTCTGCAGTTTCAGAAGCAATCTGAAAAATATCCTGATTTAACCTAGAGTATTTCCTAAAGACTGCGACTGACAGAGAGATAAGTTACAGTTTCAGAAAAAGGCTTTTAATTCAAGTGAGTGTTGATTGCATGGAGCAGTAGGTATGCGTGGGAAATGACATGGCAGTTGCATAGGGAGTAATCTGGCAGTAGGCGCCTGAACTGCTATGTCTGATGGTTATTCAGCACTTTGTGCTATAGCCTCCTTGCCTTGATCATCATCAAACCAGGGAGGGGGCAAGGCTGATTTTGTGTTAACGTGTGTGCTTCCTGCGTCATAACTCCAGCCCTGGCTCTCATCAGAGGAACCCAGGGAACCTTAGTCTGTTCTAATTCATGTTCGTTTGCAACACTCCCCTTGTGAACACTTCCCTGATGAAGGCTAACTGGAAAATTGCAGGACTGGGTTGTGCTCCAGTCTTTCCCCAGCATTTGCCACAAGTTGGAGACTATGTTTGCGGCCACCCTGCCATGTCTACACCCAGGGAGGAATTCATAAAAATACAGTCTTCAGCTCAGGGGTGCTGTCATTAACACAAATACGAACACAGAGATTTCCATATCAAATCAGAATAATTGACTGTCTAGCACAATATCCTGAGGCCAGTAACAGATGCTTTGAAGAAAAATGCTTAAAAAGAATCAGTGGTAGGTAAATGTGGAATAATCTGCTATTTGAGAATGTTTTTCTAATTTTTGTGGGAAATTAGATATTACACATTATTTTGTATTATATGCACATCTGTTTGCCTGTGATATTAATCTTGGTTTATGAGTGTTAAACTGAGGGAGATTAATAATGAAAAGCAAATGAGTAACAGAATAATGGCAAAGAGGAAAGGCTGACATTCTTATGATCAAATTATATATCAGACTTGAAAAATAGTGGTTTCAAAGGATGGGAAGAGAACTTGTTGGAGAGATTTGTCAGTAACACTTACAAGTTTAACATGGAGCAAAGCACCCCTGAGAACGTGGAAACGAAGACATTTCTCTAAGATTTATGGGAGCACCTGATTGTGGAAAGGTTTGCAGTCTCCACTGTTTGGGGTGGGCTGCAGAAGATTTTGGGTGTATCAGTATTGGAAAATGTTCACATGCTAAATTCAGCTCTAGTTTATAACGTGCCTCTGTTTCTCATGTTTATCGTGTAAGGTAATTCATCACTGGTGACAGAGCCACTGTGGATGCAGCAGTGCAATATAGCAAGTTTCAAATCCAATTCAAATAAGGCAGAAAGGCTTTAGTTCAGTGTGGTGACATCTGGAAACAGACACAGCAAAGTGGAGGTGATACGTTTTCCTGGTTACTAACTGGCATGCACGAGATATTCCAATTTTTCTATGCACAAACTAATGCCATATACAGGCTATGTCCAATTTTGTGAATAAAAGCCTAAGGAAGAACAGACTGGTCACAAATCCAAAAGTAAGACCCCATTTCAGGCCTTGGAAAGCAATAAGAAAGTGCTCTATCTGTTTTCTTCTCAATGTAGTATCATTGTTCACTATGTCTCTTCATGACTGACCCACAGAGGGTGTAACACTTGTCTCCTGCAGAAATGGATTTTACTGCATCTTTTGGCTTCCCATAAGCAAGCCCTAGTCCTGTCCCTAGCCTTGCCTACTGGGTTCCATAGCGCATGGCAGCGAGGCCCTGTAAGACACGGTCTTCATCATGCCATGCCACCAGCTCTTCACCTCCTCTGAGCATTGCTGGCTGGCCTCTGTAATTAGGGACCTTCCAGTTGCATGTGTATCACAGCCTGGACTATCAGTTGAATCCAGTTTGCATATAATTACTACAGATAGAGAAATATTTCCCATCTCTCACCAGCTTTCCTCTGGCAAGCCTGGCTAGCCATGCAAAGAAGAACCTGATGGATGGGATTTCAGCACAGAATACCAAACTCCTGAGAATCCAGCTGCACACTTGATGTTAACCCATGCTGAAACATGGGCTACTGCTTCTATCTGTGTTTTGTCACTGCCTCTGCCTACAACAGTGGGATAAAACAGCTAGTCCCTGCTCAGACTCTTTCTTGCTCACTTACAGAAGTGTCTTTTTCTATGCTTGTAAAGAAGACTTATGTGGAGCAAACAAACAACAAACATTTATTTTTTGTCGTTAACATTAACGGTTGTGACTCTGGGTTTGTAGAATCACATTTCAAGGGGCTGTTGCAGGCAATCCTGGCATGTTTGCTTATTATTTCAGTGTTACACTCTAATTTAAAATTCTGGAATGGTTGGCCCTTTCAGCATCAGTCACAAATTAAACAATTGTCTCCTACATATGCCCCAATCACACAACACAATACCCGGGAGAAAAAGAAGCTTTCATTATTGACGCAGAGAAAAAAATACAGTTGTCACTAAATGATGTCCTATAAGCCATGTTTCTGCCTAGAGCAAATTTGAATGGGTAATTTTATGTGCCAGCAACAACAACAAACCCCCAAACTGAGGCAAATTAACTACAAGGATGGGAACTGTACCCACAGTAATAATATTACAAATTACATCCTCAGTTAGCTAATCTTTTTTGTTTGTTGCCATATAAGGAAGTGAGTTTAACTGTGTTTTTCTTAGCTTTTCTGATACACTTTATTTATATATTTGAAAAGAAAGTCTTTATGTCCTTAGTGTTCATTATTGTTTCTGTTCTCTGAGTCGGTTGGAGTGAGGTGCACTGTAAGAGAACTCACTGTTACTGTGTGTCTTTTGAATATAAAAATGTTCTAGATGACTAAAAATGCAGACATTCAAGACAAATAAATGGTTTTCTTTAGAGATATCAACATGGCACCACATCATAGGCAGATTGTATCATCATAAGCAAAAAAAGGTGTGTTTTTTAGTGTGCTAGCTAGCTCTATCCCATTATGTCAAAACAGCCAAAAAGCCTTGCTGAGAAGAAAATTGTCTAATCTAGCTAAAATGTATGTTCCACATAAGATTTCTCTTCCCCTTCCACACAAGAAAAATCCAGCCACAATGTCTGAAAAACTGTTTATCTTGCATGCACAGAAATGTTCTTGAGGCTACAAAAGCTGCCTTCTTTACACAGCATTAGAGCCCTGTCTGTGCTAAGGTGTGACTGAACTGGTTGTTCCCAGTGATGCTACTGGCCAGTTCCCGTGAAGCCAGACTTTTAAAGTATATCCTTCCTAGCATCTCAGAGCTGTGCTCAAAAACCCAAAGCACAATTTGTCTCTATGAAGTGACCTTTCTGATGGATAAATGTTGTATTAGGTTCTCTGCTGAAGGCTCTCACACAGGTTACATTGACAGATCTATGTAGTTACCATGTGGTAAGGTACTTTGCTCTAAAGAATTGTGGCTAGTATTTGACACATATGATTTTTTCACTTTTCAACCAGAAAAAAACCCCAACCAACAAAACAAACAAAAACCCAAAAAACTAATTTTTGAAGCCTTTTTCAAGTTAGTAAACCTAAAAAGAAAATATGATTAATGCTGCAAGGAGTTATCATATGTGCTTCACTGTTCCCATAGCAACCTGTTAGAGGACAAAGCGGAGGCTGTCAGGGAGAAAACTCTGTCCTTGGGCCCAGATGCTACAAAATGTTACTGAACAGACCCAGAGGGCTCTCAGAGGCAGAGCAGGCTAAAGAACATTCTCGGCATATGCTAAAGAGCACTGTGGAAAATGTGATCTGCTTCACAGGAAGGTTTTCACACAAATATCAGAAGCATGTCAGTGCTACTGGCCAGATAGCAGAAGCAGCAATAATTTCACAGGCATCTTTCTGAGGCCTTCAGAGGATTAAGGTTCAGTGTTGTATAGGTGTTATAGGGAGGTAAATGCTAGACCACAGATGTTGAAGGATGTTGATCCATTTAAGAACAAAAAGTTCATAGAACCCAAAATATTGGAGAATGTTGGCAGCTAAAGCTCTTTACCAGGACTGAGTAGTAGTTGCCTACCCACAGATTTCCAAAGGTATGGAATATCTGCGGACAGAGTTGTAGTTTATTCAGCATTCTTACCATTTTAGTGCCTGAACATGTAGTTAGGTACAAACTCCAAGCAGCAAGGCTGGAGAATTCCACCTGTACATTTAAAACACATGTAATTTGTAACCTGGAGTTTCAGTGCAGAAGATAGTTCTATAGTCTGTTTCAGTGCAAGCAAACTGACTTGCAGTTAGCAAACTGAGCTTGCTGAAAGGCAAAGCCACACTCTGGGTAGTGGCTTTGTTTTGTTTTGTTTCCTTTTTTTAAAGGAAACTTAAATAGAATAAATATGTCTTATTAAAAGATATAAAAACCCCAGTTGTTTATGAGGATAAATGGACTATTGTGCAGAATCATAGACACATCTGCCTTCTTTCTCTCTCATTCTCTCTCGCATACGCTTATATATTCCTGAAGATATTTTCATTTGATATTGTTTTACTCCATCTCATACAAAAATGTAGTTGAAGGCACTGTTCAGAGACAGGTGTCTGAGCCCTTGTCACAGACAGGATGTAATGACCAACAGCAGTAAAGCAGTAGGTGGTGGTAGATCACACTGAGATAGTTATAGAATTCTTAGCAATTTCCACTAAAAATGCAGTGTTTGTGTGAGATTTTAGTTCACTCTTACCCCACTAGTATGAGAAGTAAGAATGCATTAGATAAGTGGTAAGACAAATAGAGATGGCCAAAAAAATGGAAGATAAGTAAACTAAAATAAATGTAAGAAACATAAAGAATACATTAAAATAAAAGACAAAGGGCACAGATTGACATGAGAAATGGAAGAGACTGAACTTGAAATAAGTGTTAAGACCACCCATAAAATTCACAGAAAATGTGTTCAACTCTTCCTATTTGTAGAATTTTAATATTTTGGAATTTGTTTTGAAGCATTTTCACCTGTGAAGACAGTAAATTTTATAACATTTCACAGCACAGAGTCATTATGGAATTTTAGTGAAAATAAAATTGACTCTTACGGTCTTTCTTCTTGTGAACTTCTAAGTTTATCTTACACTAACTTCCCACCTTAACAGTTTTGTTCAGCATCCAAACTGCAGAGCTAATTAGCCTATGCTTGGAAACTCCTAAATTTGACTGAAGTTCTGGAAGATAACAACACAAAATAATTTCTAGTACAGTAAAGTCTCAGAACTGGATTTGCTCTCTTGCTTACATTATGTTTAATGTAGATAGACTTTCAGAACAAATAAATATTTGTGTATAATACACATGACATTGTGTATAAATATGATCAAAAATGCAGGCCTTTTTGAACAGTTTTACTCTAACACTATAGTGTTAGAGTAAAATTTATAAATTTTAGTCAACAAACGAATATAACCATAATGTCTCAGCACAATACATGAGTACAGATTTGCTTCTGCTCAAATTAAGTATGTTCTTTCATGATACGCCCAACATTGTGAGTAGTAAAAATCCCTAATGTTGACAATCTATACTTGAAATTTCTGCTCTAATAATAAAATATGATATAAAACATATATTTTACCTTGGTTAAGTGATGGAGTGGAAAAAGTGTAATATCCAGTAGGACTGTTATGGCTGGTTCATATAAAATCTGCCTCATGTGAGAAACCTAAGTGACAACAACATTGTGCCTGAAATAGGAATAGGTTTACTGGGACCTTAACGTCACTGGAAATCCAACACAAATTTCTGGAAAAAACAGAGAACCTTTCTTTTTTTTATGTTATTGAAAATCCACATGTGAGGCATGATTGAAGAAACCTCACTGAAGATAATCTTGGTGACAAGCTGTTGCGCTGAACTTCTCTTATTTAATTTATGGCTGATTTGGGCAATAAAGCTATGATATTAGATATAATTATATTATATAAAATTAACATAATTTCAGGGTTGCTAAACTAGATTGTACTTTGCACTCCCTTCATATGTATAAGAGAAATTACATCAGATGAAGAAGAAAAACCATTTTATGCGGTGAACCTGAAGGGAAGGGGAAAGAAAGCAGCTACATTGAGCAAATACGTTCTCTTTCCAAGGTTCAAGTATTGCTGATTCAGCTGGTAGCATCTGCATGAAAGACACAGAACTCTGGCTCCAGCATTCAAAGTAGTCACAGGATCAGCACCATCTCCCCCAGAAAAAATCAGGGAGGAGGAAGGAACTTTAAATTTCACTAACAGGAGCAGGAGCTGGGAGTTAAAAGTCAGCAAGATTTCATTTTTTAAAGCCTGTTACTTTCTTCTCTGCCTTGAACATGTGATACTGTTTAGACTACAAGGGCTTCCTGAAATTTTCGGTGTGAAGTCACACTGTCTACTGCAGATCACAGGTTGGACTTGAGCAAAAAGAAAATATACTATGAGCTTTTTTTTTTCTTTAATAGTACTAACAATCCAGGTAAATGCAAAAGCTCTATGACTACCTTTTAATAACACTCCTTACAGATATCAATAATTTATATTGATTTTTGTAGGCCAACAGTCTTGGAGGAATGTGTGAGGGGACAGTTAAGCCACATCCACAAATGGTTTATCATCAGCTGCATTCTGTGTGAAGGTGTATAACAGTGCTCCTGTTATTGGAGTGTTGCTAGTTACTGCTGGAGAAGCTGCTGCCTTTCTGCTGGTAGGAACTACTTTTCATTTAAAATATGGATCCACTTAAAATACACTTGATGTGTCTGAGACCTTCTCACACATCAAGGATAAGTGCAAATTTGGCATCAGAGCAGACTGTAAAAGTTGTCAAGATGAAGAGCAAAACCTCTTCTGTAGAACCTGCCCTTCATTGCCTCATCTCAGCTTTGCTCTCAGACATGTGTGCACCAGTCATCATCCTGCCCCATTCTTATCCTTTTATCCACAGCTGCCTTTATGTTTGGCCCTTCCTTCTTTCTCTGAGGCAAGCAACCTTTTCTCCATTTTCCTCTCTTCTCAAACTTCAATTCTGGATTCAACTGTTCATCTTTAATACAATTTTCTCCTCCTCGTTTCCTCTCTCATCATGAGCAGCTATGACAAAAGCAGAAAAAAGTCACACTAACAAGACACATTAAAAACCGAAAAGCTTCACTCATGATTGCGATGTGCTGCATTGTATTAATTTAACCTGGAAAAGTGTATTTTTAAAGGCACACAGGTGATAGCTGGCCAGTACTAAGTGACCTTTGCTAGTGGGTTGTTTTTGAAAATTGTCATCCACTTATTGCTATGGCAATGAATATTCCTTTTTCAAAAGTAGTATATTATTAATAGCAGATAATAATACATACAAGTAGCTGCTTCCCTGCCTCCTCAAAGTGCTCTCTAAAATGTCACTCATGACTTGCCTAAAATGTCACTGCTATTGCAATACTTAATGGCACTGGTTTGGGGTTTTTTTTTGCATCTGTATAACAAGACTCAAATAGAAATACCCATGAGTAATTTGAGTAAATCATAGACCTTTCTTTGATGTTCTGATTTAATTTCCCTGGTTATAACTGTTGTATGAAAATTCAGCATTACATGGTAGAGAAATTATCACTGTCCAAAAGTTTTTGCAGGCATGTTGCAGACATATGAACATCTTACTATTCATATGTTATCCCAGGAAGTAGACTTTTAAATGTAGACAGTACCAAAATGGTGGGATGCTCATGCTACCAATGCCTCAATGTAAGGGCAACGTGAGTCCTATGCCTGTCTACACACAGCCCTATGCACAGCACCAACCCTGCTTCTGCCTCTCTCCTCCCAAATCACAGTCTACTACTAACACTCACTGAATAGCTGCTATTCTCCACAGCGACAAGATGGGTTGAAAGTGAGCCATGATTGCTCTCTTCTCTGAAAGCAGGACTCCTTCTTTCTAGCTGGCAGGGGAAAAGAAGGGCTACAACCAGCTGTGAGTGCTGAGGGACAGGGTTATCCCCACACCTCCTGTAGGCAGGGTGTAGGAAGCCCTACACTTCAGAGGACTGAGGAGAAGGTCACCACCTTATACTGCAGTTTCTGATGTACTGAGATTCTCCAGATGAGCTTTCAGCTGATTCAAAAATTTCAGAAGCCTGGATGGAAGAATGAAGGTTGACAGCCCTCAGTTACTGTCTAATAATTACTGCCATCAGCTCAGTGAGATAAGATAGTTACCTGAAATTCTCAGTATCCATTTATCTTCAAGGTTTCTCACTAGGATATCTCTCAAAAGTTATACCTACAGATATTTTAAACACAACATGGCAAATAAAATGGAATAGCAGTAATAAGAAGTTACAACAAACCCACTGAGTTTGCTATAATACTCTGCTTTGGGGCATTGTAAGGCTTGTACCCCAGGATTGTAATTACAGCCAGCAGTGACCCTCCATGACATGTTATTCTATTTTGTTGAGTTCTACCATCAAAACAGCCATACAGACCTAGGAAATATTTGCGTTAGTGTTAGTGGACAGTCTTACTGTGAAACTGTTTTATTGGAAAACAGTCAAATTGCACTATGTTTGTAATGTATTAATGAAAATACCTTGTAATGTATTAATGAAAATATCTTGACAGGCTTGAGAGGTGGGCCCATACCAACCTCATGAAGTTCAACAAGGCCAGGTGCAAGGTCCTGCACCTGGGTTGGGGCAATCCCAAACACAAATACAGGCTGGGCAGAGTATGGATTGAGAGCAGTCCTGAGGAGAAAGATTTGGGGGTGCTGGTTGTGGAAAAGCTCAACATGAGCCAGCAATGTGCAAGTGCAACCCAGAAAGCCAACCGTATCCTGGGCTGCATCGAAATAAGTGTGGCCAGCAGGTCAAGAGAGGTGATTGTTCCCCTCCACTCTTGTGAGATCCCACTTGGAGTTCTGCATCCAGCTCCAGGGATGAGATGAAGGGTAATGCATTCCAACTGGAAGACAGTAGATTTAGATTAGAAATTAGGAAGAAGTTCTTCACTGTGAGGGTGGTGAGACACTGGCATAGGTTGCCCAGGGAAGTTATGGATGCTCCATCACTAGAGTTGTTCAAGATCAGGTTGGATGGGGCTTTGAGCAACCTGGTCTAGAAGAAGGTGCCCATGGCAGGGGGGTTGGAACTAGATGATCTTTAACGTCACTTCCAACCCAAACAATTCTATGATTCTATGAAAAAGGTTATTATGTTATTAATGCTTGAAACTCTGTTTCTGCATAAAGATGATCCAGTAATATAAACTATTATGCCATAGAAGATGAAATGTTCTTTTTTGTACACACCAACAATCCCTCAGAAATAATTATAGTACTGAAAATAATAGATTAGCACTTGTTCTATGTCTCCTCAGGATTTTCCTCAGGCAGTTCTCCCTATTGTCAGCTCTGTAGCTGGCTTCCTATGTTTTTCCTTCACATTCAAGTCCAGTTTAGATTCAAAACAACCTTGTTGATTTGCACAGGGATAAGATTACAAAGGCTTGCACAGTGTTAAAGGAGAAGCCACTGTCCAGACTTTCACACACACCACCTGAGACTTTAACTGCTAGGACTGGAGTCCTGTCACAGCAGGAAGCTCCAGTTTGCCAACAGGTGACTCCAGGTGACTCCTCTTCCAACGTGACATACACCAGATGAATTTATTGAGTGGTACAGTGGTAGAGAACAGCTTGAGCTAGATTTCTCCAGAGATGAACCCTGAATAAAGAAATCTGGGCAATTATAATCTGACAATCAAAGTTTCCCTCTCCTATGCGACAGTTCGTTTCAATAGTAATATTTGCATCTGGGGTTTTCTTATTCCTCATTGCAGCCTTTCTCTGTCTCCCAGTGGGCTGTTCCTTTTCTTATCTCAAGGATGCAGCTTCTCTTAACAGATGTGGCTACCTTATCTTTCTGGTTTGCACTGGCTTTGGGGCCTTGCTTCATGCAACTAGGTAAAAGTTTATTGTAAGTTCAGCAATATCTAGGTGAAAGTTCTCAGCTTTCAGCCAAAGGCTGTAACAAGTCTTTCTGTTAATGCTGTACAATGGATTCCATTTGAGCGAGGAAGTGACTGCTACAACAGTCCTCTGTTATCAAGTGTTCCTGCTTTAATATGTTAGACAAAGGTCAGACAAAGTTCGTGAAATCTTTCAAGACAAACAATTAACCTCTATGTTCTTATATATAAGATAATTATAAGTAGCAAACACAATAAAGCTAAGCATAATACTATTATCATGGGATGCAACATGTGGTTATATATTCCAGTCGCTGTGGGTGACCATCCAGAAAGAGATTCCCACCAACAGTGGTTGCTGTCCATTTTTACCCTTTCAGGAATGTGGTGGATTTCTTCTGCATCATGGTGGACAGTAACCAAATGTTTTGACCATTTCCTTTTACTTTCTTTAATATCAGTTTCTATTCTTTATGGTGCAACAATTTTCTTGCCACTGTCAGATTAATTTCAATGCAAGTGGGACAAGACTTGATATAAGGAATAATCTCATTGTAGTAACTGATGGGATGTAATGGAAGCTCATAATAAAGTCACATGCCATGATTGTACTAAAGTTACAAGTATTTGAATAATTGTCTGTATGCACAAAATGATCATCTACAAATATAAAATTACAGAGTTCTTATTCAGACACATTCTTTTCCAATATATATAAATTTAATTTCTATGGTTTCATTGGGATGTATTTCAAACTGACAGACATTTTGCTCTGGGTCGAAACATACATCTTGAGCTTCAATGGTATTGCTTGCACAGATAAATCCGTGTTGTTCTTGCACTTTACATGCATTTGCATCGTTTGCCACTTTCTTTTGGATGAGCCCACCCTCTGTGTCCTATGGGTAAAGTACGACTCCTTCATGATTCAACCTTAATGCTATGGTGTGACATATAGTAAGTACTGATGCATTATATATTGTTGAAATGAAAGCCGTGGCTTTTTAGCTGACAGGATCATAGGAAAAATTAACTAAATACCACCGTGATCAGAATTCTCTTTCAAATTCAGTTGCATTGTCCCAAATTACTTTTCAAATCTCAGTGGGTATAATGCCTTCTTGACCTTCTCTTACAATTACTGCTGCTGTAGACCTGTATACAGCTAAGAGCTAATGAGATACTGTTTTGGACTTTTCCGCATGTATCTACAATCAACTGGTGGTCTTTTTTGTTAATTCTCTCCCATTGGAGCACTATATCAAACAAGAGCCATTGATTAGTCCATAATGCTAATAGAGAGGATCCTAAGGGATATTTCAGTTTGTCCAGCCCGCTAGGTGTTGCACTGAGTTTGTTTGTAAGTACCTCAGCATCTATACCATCAAGCATCCCAAGTCCTGCTCCTAATCCTGAGAGGACACTAGTCATAATTCTTTTTGTTTGCTTGACAGGGAACACAGTTCCTCCATGTAACCAAACTAGCCACCCTGTAAGGACGTACTTATGAATGATGCACAGGTCAGTTTAATGGAGGAAACATTTATCTACATTAACAACTCTACTCATTTTAATGACCACAAGGGATTAAATAATACTTGTTACTAACTCACAATTTTGATAGCCCAATTTCAGATATTTGCGAAGTCAGTTTCCCCATTCTCAAGGGATCTGAAGTTGGTCATGCAGTAGTTGAGGAGACAGTTGTCAATACTAGCAGAGTAGTTCCAGAATTTACATTGATAAACACCTTGTTAACATTTAATCTAGGATTTCTCCCCATGCAATACCCAGAATCTAGAATTAGACAACAGATGGTTTTATTAAAACGTGATTTTTTTTTTTTTCCTATAGTCATTTCTACCAGCCCTAAATTCTGAGCTGTATCTGTTTCACAGCAAAAAGTGAGAGGTGTCCCTGCCATGGCAGGGGGGTTGGAACTAGATGATCATTGAGGTCCTTTCCAACACAAACCATGCTATGATTCTATGCCCAAGATTTAATGATATATATCTTATTTTACATTAAAGTGTTTAGGGAGTTTTAGTAAAAGATATTATTTCATTTTTTTCCCAGCAGTAGCGTATGAAGATGTGAAAATAGTGACTGGTGAAAAGGTAGAAGAGAAACTAAAGAAATGATAGCCCAAAATAACATGTAGTAGGCTGTATTAAGTAAGACCCAGTAGGCCAAATGAATCGTTGCAATACAGCTGAGCTACTGAAAGCCTTGGGAAAAAAAGTAAGTAACTTTCTCTATTACTGCTTAAGAGCAACCGCTTTCTATCTAGGCCTACCACCTAAGCCTGTCTTTTGTAATCTAGATGAAGGAGCAAGAAAACTAAGTAATTAAATAAAAGGTCAGATTTATCTGACTGTAGGAAACCTTGCCAACTATAGCTTGTTACAGCTTATAATGAAGTACTAGACAATACTAAATCATTATGTCCAAATCATATCAAAATGTGGAGGCTGCAAGCAGGCAGCTCCATATGAATTCTGAGCCAGAAAGAGGAGTGGGCTGGCAACACATCCTGCCAAACAGAAAATTACTGATGGCTAGAGACATGCAGGAACAGCCTGGGCAGACATCTTCTGTTCCTTCAATTTATTTAGAAAATGAGGTCATGGAAAGGTCCTTTATATGGCTCCTTTAGCCATGCCTTAAATTTCTATGTTGTTATGTTTAGAATTTCAGCATATACTTCTTTTGTCTAAACATGCCCTTGTTAAGTAAAGTTGTGAGACACAGCTCAGTGCATTTGTCAATCAGGCTTTATGTTAGATTACCTTTTTACAAAAAAGTTTTAAATGATTGTCTGTACATTAACTGTGGTGATCAATGGGAAAGAGTATGTTTGCATCATCAGAAAGAGTACCTTTAAGGGGCTGTTGGATAAGTGATGCAGAAACAATTAGCAGCGCATTGATCAGAAGTTAGTTTTAACTAACTGCACTTAGTTAAAAACATCCCTTAAAACATGACATTATTTAGGATTCCAAGAAAGCAGAGAGATCCTTAAAGGGACCCTTTTAGGTGTCAAAGAAGATCCAGTGCCCAATCTTACAGTCATTATGGTGCTAATTCAGAAAAACCACCATTGCTGTAAATGCTTGCTGTCTACAGAAGGAAATAAAATTTGAAGTGTTTGTAGCTTACCAGTGACTCAACCAGCCTGTGGCCTGCACCTTTCCCTCAAGGGCTCCTCATGTATCAGCAGGACTTCAGGTGGGATGCATTGCTTTGGAAGCTGGGCCAGGTTGTTACCAAGCACACTCAGTTTATACGTTTCAGACTAACATGTCATCAGTGGCTTTATTTACCTAACTAAATGGAAATGCAGAAAAAACAATATACTCTTGGGCCAGCATTTTCTTTGGTTTCTGGGAAATGAGAAAGATACTACTACACTTGTGTAGACCAAGAGTGCTGCATACAGGTGATCATACTTTGTCACCTGCCAGGGAAGGTGGTGCAGAAAGTGGAGCTTGGAGAAAGAGTCTCTGTCTCTCTTTCTCTGCATCAAACTTCTTAGATGAGATTAGAAAACTTCCAATAGTTCACAAGGAGAGAAAAGTTACAGCAAAAACTGGGCTTCAGTCCAAGCCCTAATTTAATATGGCTGAGCTTTGGAAACTTTGATCTGAACATTCACTCATGGCATCTTCCTCATAACCATCTTCCTTGTTTCATCTTCATTATATTTTGTTCTAGAAAATAATATAACTGGCATCTGACATTCCAATATCTTCAAACTGAAGAATAGAACTGATATAAGAAACATCTGCTCTGAGATCTGTGATGAGAATACTACATGCCAACAAACCTAATGAAAAGTACAAGGCAATTGCTAAGCCTAATAACATCTTACCTGACTGGCTGATCTTTGCATAAACACCCACCCATGCAAACATAATGTCACAGCTGGCCCAAACCCTTGGAACAGAACTGTGAAAGGAACAACTAAATAAATATCGCAAACAGCTGCCAACCCAGACTGAGCAGCTATTAGTCAACCAACATGTCAACATTCTATCTTTGACAAGTAATGAACGCTGTCTGTATGTAAAAAATGAGAGTGCAAGCTCTACAAAGTGACACTTTTCTGTTTGTGTCTATGAATTACCTGGCGTAATCTTGCAAGTTGAAAAACCTTAAAGAAATTGTAATAGAGCAAAATCAATTCAGATAAACAATTGGCAGCAAAAACCTCCATCCAAATATTAAGTTCTTTTTCTTATTTTCCCATAAGATTGTTAGCAGTTCATCGCGATTTTTTGCCTCCAGAAGCACCCCTTACTTCTTGGTTTTGACTAGGAGAGAAGTCTCAAAATATTATCTGTAAGCAACCAACCACCAAGATTCTTCCCACTCTACACAGGTCTTAAACGGAACAGCAATGGAGAGAGTCAAATTTATAGACACAAATAAATACAAAGAAAGGGATTTGGACCTTTTCTTCACAAAGCTTCTAATAAATTATGCCAAAAATATTTCCTCCTGTGCCATGTCCAGCCTTTGGGAAAATGAATACTAAGGAGAATTATAAGTGCTGTAAGAAGTTTTATTGTCGAAATTACAATATTAAAGAATTATATAATACTGCTGTACAAATATTCTGAAAGCAATTTATCAGCAAACCTGTCTCATTCATCAGAAAAATCCACTGTGTGTATCCATGGGTATTTATACACATATATACATACACATATAGTGTGTGTCTGTTCAGTGTAATTTTACATTGAACATTATTAACAGCATATCCAGCTCTCCTGTTCTTTTCATCTTATCCTTAGCATTTAGAAGACTCACCAGCTTTCTGATTTTCTTTAGTTCTAAACTCGCTAAACCCTTCAGTGCTTCTGATTCTTAAACGTATGTTCCACACCTTCGTTTCTGCCTTGGTGGGATTGTTGTTCTTGCGAGGTTTGTTTATGCTTCAGAGACCTCTTCTTAATTGTAAAAATATATCATAGGGGATAAAATCAGATGTTCCAATTTCTACTGCCATAAGTTGCAGGCTACTTTTTTCCCCATGAATGGCAATGCTTATTTTACAACACCCATAATTATGGTGTATTTTATAAATGAATTCTTTAATGCTACAGTTTTTGCACATTTCTACTTCTAACATTTGTTTTCTTTATGTTTCTCTGGTGTATCACTTTTGGGGAAGGTAATATTGATTGACACAATAACAATTTATTAACATATTATATAGTATATGCCATTGTGAAAATCAATATTTAACTTCAACAAAAAAGATGACCTCAGTTTAGCGTAACAGATCGTGTTTTAAAATATCAATAAGGCTTAATTAGTTGTTAGGCTTAAAAATGCTGAACTGAAATCTAATTTTGTTACACTATTCATTTTGTCTCTGTGAAAATAAAGATTGTCACGAGTCAGGTACTGGATCTCAATGCGTACATTTATACTGATGTCAGAATGAGGAAGGAGAGAAACAATGAAGTGTAATAGAATGACTTAGAGAAGAATAATATGAACTAAATTTATCTCAGCCTTCTTTAGTTACTGCTTTTCATATGCTTTATGTGTCCTTTAGTCTCTGGGTAGAGCTTTATAGGAAGCCTCATCCACTCAACAGAAATCAAGCGTATGTAGTAACACCATCTTCCTTTCTTTTGTTGCTTTCAGATGCAGCATAGAGAGGAATTTGAACTTCTTCCAGTTGTCATCTTGCTTCTTGGAGAAATTAACTTCTAGGGAAATTTAAGCTTCATTCTTCTAATCAGTGCTGGGGTTTTGTTTCTTTCTTTTTATTTCTGGTAGCACACTGTGGTTGGTGACCCAGCAGAGTTTACAGTCTTTTTCAGTTAGGATTAAACTTAGTCTAGTTAGGCTAGACTGGGCACAGCTGCCACTTGGGTCATGTCCCTAATCTCGTGATGCAAGCAGTTAAAAGCAAGGCCACGTCCAGTGACCTCATGGGAGTATGCCTTCAAGAAACCCAGCGGGGGGAAGGGGGGGGGGACGGGGACGACTTTTCGTCATATGATGTCACCACTGTCACAGGAAAACACTGAGGCGTTATTGACACTACGGCTGTGTCCTCTCCCAAGTCTTGAAAGGGTGTCTGCCAAGCACTGACTGATTGCAACTCCCCACTGAGGTCAGTTATGACAGTGTTTCAGCCATTTCATTCTGCTAAACCACTCAGTGCAGGATAGACTACAAACTGAGATCACAGGCTAGTTTAAATAGATGACAACTCTGTTAAAAGGCAGAAAGATTGAGAAATATTTCTGCATCTCATCTGTTTTAGGCAATATTCTGTTTTCCAACAAATGGTCTTACAGGGCTAGACTTATTATTCTGGATATTGTAGGGAAGTAGGAAATACTTATGAAAACATGACAGATACACAAATAACTCCTTGAGTGGATAAAAAAGAGAGATAGAAGAGGATCTTTGCTTATTTGGCATCAATTCATAGTTCATCAGTGTCAGACCTGATAATCTTTTGTTGATATTCTCCATAAATTTTTTTCTTCCATAGTTTGAATAGCAATGTTGAAAGGAGTTAATGTACCTTGAATTTTCCAGTAAATTGCTCATTTGGGGTTTTTTTTCCTATGTGCCCATAAAAATTCTGATTAAAGTCCATACAGTTGTTCATGGTCCACAGCATGCGTATCATAGTTCTCATAAACACAATCACTCATTTACAGTTTTATACACCTAACAATGAATATACGAGAAAAGAAATCTGATGTAGAACACTTAACACCAGAAAGCAGAAAGTATAATGATTTTTTAATCAATTTACATTCTTACAAGATTTAATAAGGAAATTACAATTGCCATCTTGCATTCAGCACAACATTCATCCATTAAAATTTATTACTTGGTAGGGAATATTGCTTTTGTGCACAATCAGTATCTTTGCTTTAGAAGAAGTCAATTTATTCTTCATTTACTATAGCATAGAGAACAGTAAAAGACATGTCAGTTTTAAAACATTACAGAAAAAATTCCATGGGCAGCAGTTACTGGCTCCAAAAACAAGAACTGGCATAGAAATTAATTTTCTTCTTTCTGTTTCAACTATAAGGAAAATAAATCACTATGTTTACATTTTAATTGCTTCTCTTTAATTTTTTTTTTCAAGAAATGTGAACAAACAATTAAACTAAAAAAAAATCTCCAGCCTGCTGTCTGCAGTTACGCACAACATCACTATCAATATAAACAATTATGGTGCTATTCTGGCAGTTACAGCTTGTCGCATTTTATAGATGGCTAAATGTAGTAGGATACTTCCAAATATTCTGTAAGAAGAATGTAAGATAGAGGTAGAAAAATTAAGTTATATGCATAGATGCGGTGAGTCAACCTTGGCTGGATGCCAAGTGCCACGAGCTGCTCCATTGCTCCCCTCCTCAGCAGAACGGGCTGGGGGGGAGAAAATAAGATGAAAAAATCCTTGTGGGTCAAGATAAAGACAGTTTAACAAAGTAAAAACAGAGGCTGTGAGCAGAAGCAAAGGAAAACAAAAGTTATATTCTCTACTTCCCACCAGCTGGTGATGTAAAGCCACTTCCCAGGAAGCAGGGCTTCAGTATGTGTAGTAGTTGTTCCAGAACACAAACCTTGTAATAACAAATACCCGCCCCCACCTCCTCCTTTCCCTTAGCATTACATCATATGCTATGGAATATCCCTTTAGTCAGTTTGGGTTTGTTGTCCTGGTTATGTCTGCCCCAGGATCTTGCCCTCCCACAGCCTACTGGTGAGGGAGCTATGTTGGAGAGACCACCTTGATGCTGTGAGCACTGCTCAGCAGTAGCCAGGACACTGCTGTGTTACCAACACCTTTCTAGCTCCAAATACGAAGCACAACACAGTGAGGGCTGCTATAGGGAAAAAGAACTCCATCGCAGCCAGAACCAATACAATAGATTAATGACTAAAAGTTCTGACATTTTCTATTTATGCAGATTGTAGGATTTCCCCACACTAATGTATTTGGAAAAAAGAAAAGCAATTAATTAAGTGTTGAAAGCCAAGAGTGAATTTCACAAAAATGTAGAGGAGTAAAGACATGGTTAAAGAGTTTTAAAAAAAAAAAAAAAAGAGGGGAGAAGGGAAGGAAAAAATATACTTACCAATACTGAACTACTTTTATCTAGATTAGTATACCTTATTTTGGAATACCCTTTATAGAGTAAAGAAAAGTACTTTAGACTCCAAGTTATCTACAGGGTAAGGCTGGTACTCACTGGGTGAGAGAAGAGATAAAGCCCACCAGAAATCTGACCAGCTCCTCTCTCCATGAACGTGAAACTACTGCCAACATAAGCCAGTTCCAAACGCAAAGAAAAAAATATCACTTTATATTTTTTTTATCACTGAGTATTATCCTGGTTCTATTATCCTAGTAACTTGACACATTGTAAGAAAAACATGATCTGTCTCATTTTATCTCCCATTTTTGAATTAAAATGATTATGGTTTTGCTGCTATGATGACAAAAAAATTAGTCATACTGTACTAATTCTGATATAAATTACTGTCACAGATAATTCTGCAAGAAACTATTTTTTATTGTATTTCACTGAAATAATTCAACAATTTTCTCTTACTGAATGAACATTACTCATGATTCCAGGCCAAAGAACATGTCCAGACAAAATGGGCTCAATCACATTGTTAGGAAGGAAAAATTTAGATGCCAAATGAGTACATGCACAATGTTTGACTCAGAACCTGCTCTTAAAAAAATTCTCCACAATCTGAGCTAATGGATTACTGTCTATAGCAAAGATCTTGGCTTGCACTTCTTGCAAGGCAGAAAGAGCAATATAAGATGCCTGCTAAACAGTAATATGCATCCCTACTCTGACACTCTTGTATCACAAATTTGAAATGGGTTGAATTTGAAGCAAAATCTTCTTTATACTAATTCCTTAAGGTTTAACTAAGGATCCTTAAAATGTGGGAATCTCTACAATTGGACCCAAAGACCCTGGGTTGAAACAGATCTTTGAGAAGTCAAGTGAGTTATACATACATATCCACACAAACCTAAGTACTAGTGAAGATTTTTAAAAGTTAAAAAGAGATAACTTTTGAAGATTTTATAAAAATTGCTATAATTGGATGCTTAGCTCTGCCTACAGTATTTAATGTTGCTTAAGTGTTTTCATTATCATGTTAAGAATTTTCTCATGCTTCATCTCCTATCCTTTGAAGACAGAAGTATAAGACACCAACCTCGGTATCTGTGCTAAGAAAGTCTCTCTGGCAAGTTTTAACACAGTCATTTCAGGCATTTTAGTGAAGGGGGACATAGCATCAAAATAGTATTGTCATTGTAAATAATTATACTAATTACTGAAATGCTCACAATCAGAAAATTTAAAGCTGAGAGGAATAGCCCTCTGCTATGGAAAATGTTATTCAATATTCCATAAAGCAGTGAATTGTCAGAAGCCCTCTGAAAATCCTCCTTTCTGCATGCAATACCAATGGTATGATTGTCAGGAGAATTTTAAAGGTGGAGGAGAAAAACATCCCAGAGAGAATACCATACCTCAAGAGGAACAACGGAGATTAAGTGTGTAGTGCTGGAACAAACACGTCTTCTATGTAAGCTGTTCAGGATCCATGCACAGCAAATGGATCATCTGCTTTTGAAATGTCATCTCTCTGTTAGACCTTTGACACAAGGTACTGGAGATTCCAACACTTCTGGACATTGTCAGGTAGAGAAGGAACAGTAAGAGCGAAGGGTGATGCTCCAACAAATGAAATCACATAGAAAGCAAGTCTTTTAAGAGAATGTGAGAAATGTAAACTGAAGCATTTTCCTTCCCATCATCAAGACAAGGCAGTAGATTTTACATACTTTTTTTTTTTTTGTTACTCCACTGATTCATATTTTGGTTTGTACTTCCAAATATTTCAGTTATAAGCCAGATACTGAATATTACTGTGAGGGGTATGTACCTCCCTCCAAAAAAATTCTCTGGTTTGATCTAAGATGATTACTTTATTTACTGTGGAAGCCACACATTTATTTAAGTTTTATGTGTTAGATCTTTCCTGGACAGATTTAAATTCACTTCCAGAGTTATTATTTGGGCAATAAGTGTCAATCTTTCAAAATAACACTTATTCTGTAAAATAGCATAAAATTGTAGAGATGCAGTGTTCCAAATTTATGTGAAAATAAGGAAACGTGTTTTGGTTGTTCTTTTTAAAGCAATTTTATGTCATATTTTCTAAATTTTAACATTAGATATAATGCTTGGAAATAACAAGCCAATTACTTCCACTGTTTGCTTTCTGGGAAACTTCAGTTTGCTTCCTTCTCCTGGCTCCTGACTGAAAGAAAACAATTTTTTTTGGATCATGAGCTGCACCTGCAGGGGCATTGCTAGCAGAGATAGAGATGTGATCATCCCACTCTACTTAGTGCTTGTCAGGGCATACTTGGAGTATTGTGTCCAGTTCTGGTTACTGCAATTCAGAAAAAATCCTATGGACTTGTGGGGGAGGGCAATGGATACAAGTTGCACCAGGAGAGGTTTCATCGTGACATATGAAAGAAATTTTTTTGCGGTGAATAAAACTATTCACTGGAACAACCTCCCCAGGGATGTTGGAGAGTCCTCACTACTGAAGGTTTTCCAGATGTGGTTGGACAGGGTGCTAGATGATCCTAGCTTAAGGACTTTAATAAACCATCAGCAAAAATCCCTGGTCCATTTTGGTTTTGCTTGTCCCATTTAATATGTCACTTGGTTTTGATACAGTAGAGTAGATACAGAGATAATGTAGACTAGAGATAGTTATAGCAGAGGTAATGTAAGAGCACTGCACATGGAAACGAGCACTTCTGAGGGGATCTTCAGAGGTCTGAGGTGTGTAATCCACCAGGCTGGTAGTTAAGCTGGGAAATCACAAATGCCCGGAAAGAGATGGGGGCTGGCCTATGTATACAGTACAAAATGAACTCTGCATATGAAAATCATGAAAACAGACAAAATGGATGTACAGGATGCAGGTGCCCAGGTGCTGGTGGTGGGGACATGCAGAGTGGTCTCCGTAAGAAAAGGCCAGGGCAGCCCCAAGTTTGTTGCAGCTGGTTCTAACAGACACAGGGCACAGCTGAAAGGAGCTGGTGATGTCTCTGTAGATAATTTCCCCAAGTACTTAAATATTTGTCTTCTTTGTTTCTCAATAGCCAAATCAGTAATTAAATTTATTGGCAAGGAATTAAGTTAAATTCCCCAAGTTGAGTCTGTTTTGCCCACGACAATAGATAGAGCATAATTTTGTTTAAAGATCAGTTATTTAAATTATGTTGGCCTGAAAAATAGAGCAGATCTGAATTTCATTTTTTCCTCTAATGGGAATTTGTCCTTAAACACGAGCAGCCTAGAGCTGTCAAGTTCATTATTAATATCCTGTGTTTTTATAGAGCTTTTCATACTGAAATTTCCCAAAATATTTTATAAATCACAGCTTACTGGTCATCCAGCTTCAGGCCGTTTACAGTATCTCCAGCAATAAAGGGTAAGGAGTAATTTTGGCAATGGAAATAACAGTCATACTTCATTTAACATAATTTTTTCAACTGCTTTTTGAAAAAAAAAGCCTACACTGACTGTCTTCCAAGAACAAGAATTCATCACTGGAAAATTACCCCTAATATCTTCTCAAAAAGAACATTTTGTGGAGTCAGTACATCTAGAAGCAGTAACAGGAACTATTTAGGCTGTGCTTCTTGTGTCTCTGCCATGAAGACAGTTGGAGCTCCCTATGAAAGGAAGGAGCTTGTGCAGCATCTGGGGCTCAGACACTGGATAGTGGAAAGCTCTGCCAGATGATGTGATGCAGAGAAATGACCGAGGAGTTCACGACAACTTTCTAATCTATGAGGAGCCACCTCAGATGGTCCATGTATGCTGTGAGGGGTCGCCAGGGAAGAACTATTCCATGCAAACAATTTGGGGTAATTTTCCACCCAGACAAGCCATTAGATAGGGTGGTGGGTTATTATCGTCCTATACCAAGCGATAGCTTATCACATAGATTACTAATAGTCTTCTAAGCCAATAGGTGAACAGACAGCATTTCTAACCTTGTGTAGAATGTTTATTCATCCACAAACCAGCGGTGAGCTCTTTTTTTTTTTTTTTTTTTCTTTCTGACTTTCAGCCCAACGGAATTAAAAGAACAAGATTTACCCGTTCTAGGAGAAACATAGTTTAGGCTAACGCATTAAGGATAAGGTCTCTCTCTCTGAGAAAGTATCAAGATTTCCATCTTTGGTCTGTATTAATGTATGATACAGACAGTGTATGATACAGTTTCAAATCACACACTGTGATGCAAGGCAGAGCTTTTCGTGGTACCTGGTTAAAATAAATATATAAACTTGGTTTTATTTCATTGAAACTGCATATAATAGAAATTGTTTTGAACTCTGCACTGTTTCCTTCAGCATTTTTGGGGTGGCATTACTCTTACATACCTGCTAGAAGAAAAAGAGCATATTCTTTAACTAATTTCTAATACATCAGAACGGAGGTTTAACAGCTCATGACTAGGGAGTTAAGGAACATCACAGTACAACAATTTCATTTTCAGTTTGGTTTTAAAAAGATCTAGTTTACTCTACTGTTTAGCATAGGTCAAGTAAAACAATATATTCTGCTGCTTCTTGAGATTCTCCACAAGTGAGGATCTAAGAGTAAAATTTTCAGGCAATGGTACCTGCAACTTTCAACCTTTGCCTATAGAAAAATTAAAAATAGAGGATTTTAGACAGAAGATCAACTTTTTCTTTTTGGCACTCTTTGTCTGTTTCAAAGTAGCAAAAAATGCAAAGCCACTGAATGAATAATTCATATTGAATTATTCAATATGAGTGAAGTCATCCTCAGCCAGATTTGCAGAAGCAGATTTTTCATTATCTTCATGCTCTGAATGCAAATGTAAATGTCCTGATGTGGAATATGTGTCTGTGTACACTCGTTCTACATTCACTGGTTTCCAGAATATTTCCCCAGCTGTGCTACTTAAAATTGTACACTCTAATGATTAAAAACACAAATAGTGTTGTGCAGTTCTATGTAAAAGATCATTACTTTCTGTTCCCTTCACATCATTAGACACAGGATATTTACTACTTTTACTTTAGCATTTCTCTCACCTTGCTAAACAGTTTCTTGTCCTCAGCAGCTCTGCTAAAGTGTAACTGACAAAGGATGCTCAGGGTGATGAAGAGATCGTGACTAGTTGAGAAGATTTCTGTGAAAAAAGAAAAAAAAAAAGAAAAAAATGTACCTTTCCTCTGCTTTAAATGCATAAATGCAGTGAGATATCTCAATCACAACCAGATTTATTTATTATGTAACTGTTTATCCCAATAGTTCATGTTCAGTTTTCAGGACTTTTCTAAAATGTTATTACTAAGCTTACGACCATAACCTGGGAAGTTACAGAAAAGGAGTACTTCTCATTCCCATTTTGTTTCCCCAAAGCGTTTCCTACTGGTGACTGACAGATACAGGCTACTGATTTAGGCTGTGTTATTTTCCTCATATCTGATCCCAATCTATTTGTGATTTTTCAAATAATTAGCTTGTACATAGTACTGTACTAATTTAGACAACGTAACACATTCTGTCAGCTGTTTTCAAATTATTTTCCATTATCTGTTGATATCCATGTGTGGAAGGGAGGATGTCCGTCAAATACACCACCTGATCTTTTCTTCTTTGATAATTTAACAGAATGGTGGAATAGTGAACTACTTTCAGTGAATAACATTCTTCCAGCCCTATTGGAATCCATATTAAAACCCCTTGGTTTTAGCATTGCAGACATTTTCACCAGTGTTTCAGAGTATTCTGCTTGAGTAGTTATAATTACGACCATACAAACACAGCAAACAACGGCTATCTTGCTGCTATACACTTTTCTAACCAGTTGGCTGGCTTTCCCTGCTCACTGTGCCAAAGCATGATTGTTTTATAGGAGCTGGTGCTACTTCAGCTACTGTTAATTTTTAATGATTACACAGCACCAGTATTTTTACAATCTCTTTGCAAACAGAGGGATTCAGAATCTCTTTATATAGGTGTCATACAGCTACGGGAATGGCCAATAGCTCTGTCTGGTGTTGATTTACTCCAGGTTTCCTAGTTTTTCTCACAGTCTCATTTTTCTCTATCTTGAATTGTTCAGTGCCCTTCTCCGGAATGAGATGACAGGACACAAGCAAAGCAAACTCATTCTCAGGTAAAGTATTTGATGTGGAACACTGCGCAGTTCAGGGATGCCGGTGGAAAGTGAAATTGTGAAACAAGTCCATGAAAGTACACAGAATTAATTCACCAGAGAAGGTGGCTGCTAAACACTAAGTCATTAAATTTTTTCTCCAAAGATTTACATCTAATAGTATTTGGGAGGGATTAACTGGAGCAGCTAGAGGCAGAGGTTAGTTAAACTGATCTTCCAAATTTTGTTTACCACAAGAGAAGACGAGAGGGTCTTAGGAACAGTTGACCCACTTTTAAAATATTTTTTTTAAAGTGATTTAGCTCTGAAAGAGCTAAAAAAAGAGCATCTCAAATGTTCAAAGTCTGCCAAAATCACAAAGTCTTACAGGGGAGAGTGATTGCCGGCATTAGAAATAAGTGTTTCCACCTACCTGTAATGGTACAAAAGCTACAGAAGGGAAAAAGTCCATAAAACCATAGTTGCTTCTGAAGTGTATTCGGGAAGTCCTTTTAGAGTCTTTAAAACTAAAAGTAAAACCTGGCAACTGTTCTAGACTTTTACTTTTCACTCCTAATGAAAGGTAATAGTTAGCCTTACTAATATTTTTATGTGTTTCCAGGTCTCCTTAGTGCTGTGGAGTATTAAATTAGAAATCTCCTAAATCATCACTAATGAAATAGAAGTTGAATGTTTCACAAAATAACCTTTGGTGTAATTTATGATATATCTAAATTAAAGAAGGCTCCAAGAAATGACAGGTGATGTACCTTATGTCTTCCTCAGCAGCTGTTTACACTCATGCATTTCTAACAGTACTTTGTTTATGTACCATACTTTTACTCACATCAGCCTCAGTGAATATATCCTAAACAGCTTAGCAGGTCAGATTTCAATCTGTTGTGATGTGGTAATTCCATTAGATGTTCATCCCTGCATTATTTCCTCTGTTCCTTTCACTACTGACATATTTTGTTTCTCCTACCCGTCAGTTTAATTTTCAAGAGCCATCCTTCCATGCAGCTAAGCTTTTCCAGTTTTCAAATATCATTGTGAGTTCCTATATTTGTGTTCTTAGACTATCATAAAAACTCACCCTCATCCTAAAGGTAATTAAACTGTTATTTTTCTCCTATGAATCATAACTTACATAAACTATTGCACTCTTTCACTCTCGTCGCACCACAGATAGACAACTTTGGTAAGAGATGAATCCCCTTGTGTTCTAGCTGATCCTCAGAGATTAGAGGGGCTAGGGGTGGCTGGACTTATCTCTTAATAGGTATGCCAATGAAATGTGACCATAGGTCTGACCCAGATTCACGAACAGCCTGTCTGCTGTAGGTCTGGTTGCATTCAAGGGAAGCAGTGGGATGTACAAATAGCATGGTTTATTTCTCTCGCAGCATACAGATTCTTTTGGATTGCCAGTGATAAATTCGCTAAACTGTAGAACAGCTCTATAGCTTAACAGATACAATTGCAATTACAATACTCCTAGGGAAAAGCAAAAGACTCAGCATAACCGAGGTTCGATTCTTACCAAAAGAACCTTCTGGGTTACCCTTCTGGGGTAGGTGAGAACAAACCCATTGATCTGTCCCTCCAACTTGTTGTCGATTTCTGAATTCTCTCACCCACACCTCAGGTCCAAAATAGATCTAATATTATACTTGTTCTTATCTACTACTGCAAAGCGTGGAGATGGGACTGTAGTCAAGCCTTTGTTAGTTGGCCTTTCAGTTGCACAAAACACTGATGACTTCCTCAGCATCTTCTGCTAAGTGCAGGGAATTGCCCAGATAACTGCTGTGATAAGCAGGAGAATGGAAGAATGGAGCCACACCTGCTCCACTTCACATTCCACCTTGAGGCCATAGCAAGACACAGACCACCAGATCTCAATCCAGCCTCAGTGTATGCTCTGGCCACCAGATGTATATCAGCAGTGACGAGATTTGCCATCCTGCTTCCAACAACTCTTCAGACACTTCCTTCAACTTGCTAGTGACCTTTTATTGGGTTTATGTGGCAAGGTTTTTGGTAGCAGGGGGTACAGGTGTAGCTTCTGTGAGAAGCTACTAGAAGCTTCCCCCACGTCCAACGGAGTCAATGCCAGCCAGCTCCAAGACGGACCTGCCACTGATCAATGCCAAGCCTATCAGCGACAGTGGTAGTGCCTCTCAGGTAACATATTTAAGAAGAGGAAAGATAGCAGGAGCAATTGCAGCCAGGAGAGGTAAGTGAGAATATGTGGGAGAAAAAACTCTGCAGACATCAAGGTCAGTGAAGAAGCAGGGGGAGGAGGTTCTCCAGGTACCAAAGCAGAGATACACATGGTTAAGATCATTGTGAGGAAGACCGTCCCCCTGCAGCCCATGGAGGTTAATGATGGAGCAGATATCCACCTGTAGCCCATGGAGTACCCTGCAATGGAGCAGATGGATACCCGAAGGAGGCATTGACTCCATGGGAAACCTGTGCTGAAGCAGGCTCATGGCAGGACCTGTGGACCCATGGAGAGAGGAGCCATGCTGGAGCAGGTTTGCTGGCAGGACTTGTGACCCTGTGGGGGACCCATGGTGGAGCAGTCTGTTCCTGAAAGTCTACACCCCATGGAAAGGACCCACATTGGAGCATTTTGAACTGTAGCCCATTGCAAGGACTCATGTTGGAGAATTTCATGGAAGACTGTCTCCCATAGGAGGGGCCCCATGATGGAGTAGAGGAAGAGTATGAGGAAACCTCCCCCTGAGGAGGAAGGAGTGGCAGAGACAACATGTGATGAACTGACTGAAATCCTCATTTCCTGTCCCTCTGTGTCACTGGGGACACCCAAGAAGTGAAGACCAGAAGTGAGGGGTGCGAGGAAGGTGTTTTTAAGATTAGGTTTTATTTCTCATTATCCTACTCTGATTCTATTCTAATTTTCCCCAAGTCGAGTCTGTTTTACCTGTGATGGTAATTGCTGAGTGATCTCTCCTTGTCCTCATCTCAACCCATCAGCCTTTCATTATATTTTCTCTCTCCTGTCCAGCTGAGGAGGCGAGTGATAGAGAAGCTTTGGTGGGCACCTGGAATCCAGACAGGGTTAACTCACCACAGACCTTCACTGTTGCTTTCTGAAATGTCTCTTTTTAGCTGTTAATTTGTCTTCAGATACCTCAGTATTTGACATTTTGTTGTAAAAGTCACAGTCTTACCTTTCTATTCTTTGTCTTAAAGCTGCTATGTTTGTGTCCTCTAAATCTCTACAGGTGATTTTTCCTGCAGTAATCTTGATGACATCAGGTATAATTGACATGTATTCTGACACTTTATTCTTTCCCTGCAATTAGCTTCCAGCTTTCCCTCAGTGAATATCTGCCATTGGTGTTCTTTTCATTTCCCTGATTTAAAAAAAAAGTGTTCATTAGATACCCTCTATGGGATGCTTCCCAACATCCCAGCTGAGCCTGTGGCAGTAAGCTGGGAAGACTGTCTCTTACACTTCCCATTTGGATGCAGGAACTCTGGCCACCATGAGTCAAAGGCAGTTTGCTTTAGAAAAACCTTTGGTTGCAAGTTTAATTATCTCATTGCAGTAAATCTGGTCCCTTTGCTTTGCCCCTGACGTGGTCTCTCACCAATGTCAGCAGTAAGGACTCCAGATCCATACAAAGATTCAGCACGAGAACTTCAGGTGAAGAAGAGCTCAGCAAGACGCAACCAGCCACAACAGAAGCCACACCCAACAGAAAGCCCCCCTAACTGATGGGCTTCTGGTTTATATAGCCCTGGCCTCACCCGCCACCCCAACCATGACCACCTGGGTGAGGGCAGAGTCATAGACACAGGTGGGCCAGGTTCTGCATCTGGAACATGAAGCCAGTGGGGAAAACAAAACATTCTGCTAGGTTGTGACTCATTCACAGGTCAACTCCAACTCAGGGCCCACAGCTCAGTCCCCAGCACTTCAACATTACAGGCATTACTTGTTGATAAAGTTGCCCTTGGCTAAATTCAATAAATTATCATGTCGGCCTGATATGGCAGTTGTATTGGACTTCTACAACAAGATAAAATCATCTTTCTGTTGCTTACATTTGCATTTGGAGCCCAGTTCTGGATGTACTGATAAAGACATGTGCTGATAAAGAGATGGCTCAATAGAATTTCTTATCAAAGCACAGGAGCTTGTACAGCATTAACAACATGGGATTGTGCTTTTCTCTTCTGCAACCCCGTTTGCCCATCTCTTGCCCAACATGAGGCAGGCACTCTCCAGACAAGCACTTTCTGTGCAGCTGCAAAGAGAGCTGCTACAGACCAAGGGTGCCACAGGACAGTGGTTGCATGTCTCACCAGTGGTTTGTTGCAACCCATGGTACAGGTTAAAAGCAATTCCAGTCTCCAGACATGTATGTCTCTAGATTGTCTGCTCACTGGCCAGGCATGGTGGTTGCAGTCTCCTCTGCTTGGGTTGCAGAAGCTTTTGAGGAAACTTCAGATGTGCCAGTACTGTGTTAACCTTCTCATCCCTGACCCTAACCAGACTTTTGTGTTGTTCTTCAACTTGTTCCAGAATGGTTGGACTAGATGATCCTTGAGGTCCCTTCCAACCTGGCATTCTATGAATTTCGTGATTGAGCCTCCCACACCAAGTCTTAGATGTCTTCTACCCCAAATACATTTCTCCAATTCCATTTTACTTCATTTTTACAGAGTACTTTGGTCTGGTCTGCTTCAGACTTCACTGACTTGTTTCCCATAGGAGCTCCTTGAGTACAACTGAAGTTAGATGCAATTTTCTACTGATATTTCTATTTAAATACTTTTACCATACAAAACCCCACTTTATGAATGAGGCAGATGATAAATACAGTTCACCTTCCAAGGCACATATAAAAAATTGTGCGTTTTTGCACAGTCTTTGCTTAGATAACACGATGTAAAGTGGATTTAAAGAGCTATAAATAAAATTTGTTTAATATTTGACATGATTCTTTCAAGTACTATTAAAGTATTTTATATGACATGAGACAAAGCAGGAGAGGTTGGTATTTGTAGCTTCTCTTCTTGGACGTAATTCCCAGATACAAAAGTAACCAGAGTACAAAGAAGTAGATTAATACTGCAAAAGGAAAAAAATTCTAATGATGTTGAGAAGAACCCTATTTGTTTCAGCCTTGACAGTAGGTATTGAGAAAGAAAACTGTGTCTGTTTTTCTAAACGATTGTCTGTTCTCATAAATGATTTACTGTTGACAATGTATTAAATTACATTCCGGAGTTGTCCTTCCCTGTATGAACTCTCCAGAACCTCCCCAAGTAGACAAGCAGCGTTTCCTGACTCCAGCCAGATGAAAACAGGAGAACTGGGTGTATTATGTAGGATTGAAGAGATGCACAGTGTCCCAACAAAGGAAAAGTGTTTTCTCCAGAGCATACTGCAGGAAGAGTTTAACAAGACCAAACATATTTACAGAGTCTCCCTTGGCACTCCGAATGGGGATTTAAGCCTGAGACAGTTCTCAGCTGTGTGATCTGCTGCTGCAGAACAAAGGGAAAGGACTTCTGGCAACAGCGAGCAGTCGAGACTGGAGGGCTAAGGGGATACTCAGGCTGCTGTTCTCAGACTCTCCCATTTCTCAGGCAAAACTCTGGATCAGAGCTGCTTCTCAGAATAGCAACAGATAACGTTTCTCATTATGAAAGTACTCCACATGATTTGATCACTCCTGGTCCTTCAGGAACTTTTTCTTTAATGACATAAGAGGGAATAATTTATTTTAAAGAGAATATATAGTTTACCTAGAAGCTAGCTCAAGGCCAGGTCAAAATTCAGTAATTCTCCGGATTCTTTACTAAGGAGTTTTACACTAATGTTACACCAACTAGAATAAAAAGAAATGAGTGGGTTTTTGCTTATGTGAACATGCAGCCACAAAGCTCTAATGTTAAATATCTGTACTGTGAGTAGTTTTAATTAAAATTTCAGTTCTCTGTTTTCAGTTCCAGCTTTTCAATATAATGACCAAGTATTGAAATCACAAAACAGTAAGGGTGATTCAGCTCACCATATTACTCAAAGTATTTCTGGCTATCAATAAACAGTATAAATAATCCCCCCCAAACTAATGTTACCAAAAATTCTGCTGGTTTTTTTTTTAATTCCAAAGAAGAGACATCTCATTTTTCTTTGTCATATGCTTTCAAAGTAGTTTTTTACTTTCTGCTATAGTGGCAATACTTCACTTGTTCCAAATTATTAACAGCGAGGCAGTATCTCCAGGTATTAAATACAAAGCATCTCCTATGTCATGGAGGTAGGTCAGATTATCCCATAAACATTGTTTTGGTTTCCATGGTGACTCAGGGGATGCACCATTGGTTGCCAAGGCTACAACAAGTTGTTACAGCAGTTACAAGTCCAGATTGCAGGGATGTAGTTCTGCATTTGACATTTGTGTAGCAAATCTCGCTGGATGCAGCATTTGAATCCTGAAGACATTCTCAGCAGAGTTTTTCTTTGGGTTAACCAAGTTACTAAATTTGATATAAAAGGAAAAAATGCTCACCAAAGCTATCAAGCATACAAAGTATGCAGGACTGGCATAGCTACATTGCCAGAAATAAAGCACTTGGATACCTCTGGCAAAAGATAGGAATGTGCTGATGCTAATTACATTATTTTTAAATAGAATCCCAACCCAAATCAATGGAAATTGAATCAGAGTAGAATGTCTTCTACATTTAGGGCCAATATTACCTTACCAACAGGAATAATCTCATGCAGGCTACAATAACTGCTTGTTTAAAAAAAAATTACAAATATTTGTAAATACCTGCTGCATTATACAAGCTGGTAAAATGGGATAAAATGGCCTAGAAACACAAAAAGGGACAAAAGAGGTTGTGTGCTCAGAGAAGTTTACATTTTCCACCCACAAAACTCTAAAGACAATTTTATGTGGATGTTTATATGCCTGAGTGCCTGAACTGCAGGCAGAATACATAGCTGAAGTAACTGAGTTGTGTTCAGAACTGGAACCCTTAATGTTCTACATCACATTGCATGTAAAATACAGATGCTAATTATTTGTTATTTTTCATTTCAGTATATTTTAAAAGTCCTGTATTTCAATTAGGGCACATGTTGTCTAAGATCTACGATATTCACCTATTTCAAATTGATAGCTATACTTTTCAGACTTGTGTAACTCCCATAAAAACAAACAATTTGCTGAAAAGAAATCAATTAATATTGTGTAAAGACAAAAAAAATTCTGCAATGTGCTGTAACACATGACATGGCTCTATTACTTGTAATACCTATTTTTAAAAAGACAAAGCAAAATCCAATTAAAACCTGCCCTCTGAACGGACAGGAATATAACATACTGTTGTCTGAAATGACAGATCACATTTCTCAGGCATAATATGACTTTGAAAAAAAAATTACCTCCTATGAAAGAAAATATTTTCTTATTTTAGATGTATCTTCATTTTTTGCCTTCAGAAAAAGTTCTAGAAATGCTCACTATTAAGTACTAAAATCAAATTCTGAGTTATTTTCATTCTATCCTGAGATTTTTTTTTTAACTGTGCTTGTCAATGAACATTTCTTTATCTCCTTTATAAGATACTTCATTTAAATCTCATCACACAGTCTTCTTTTTCCAAGCCTTTTTTTTTCCTAGACAGGAAATTTTCAGTCATTTCTTTACATTATTAACAACATATTATTGACAATAACTTTTTTTTAAAATACAAAAATTGAACAGAATTATTAGAAAAAATAGAACTAGCTTTCTTCATTTCTGAAACACACACTCTCTTCCTCAATTCAGCTACAGCTAATGTACAGTCATACCATTGCCTGAGAGATTATTATGAGAATAACTTTCAGAGACTGAGAATTGGTCTCTTTAAAAAATAATTTAATTAATTGCCTTTTTTTGCAATTTCAAGCTCTTGACTGTTCTTATGCTAAGACATTACAGAATCTGAGAGGAGTCTCATTATCTTCAGAACAAGAAGTGGGCTTTAAATATGATTATGTTTTTACTTTTCCTCTGTCAAATTGCCTACTTTCCTTCTTTTAAACTGATTTCATTGACCCACTACCAAGTTTGCCTTTTTAGTACATTAGTTGATTAAAAATGCTGGTAGTCAGCTGATCAAACATCTGCATGAAGATATTTGCAAATTTATAATCATAACACTTTATTTAGGACTAAATTCAATTTCAGTTGAAATTTCATCAATAGTTATATTCTATTCACTGTAGTTGTGGATGGACTTCTTAACCTAAGGCATTAGAATAACATCTGGAATTCATTAGGAAGTTGCAGGCTTTATGCAGGAGCTGGTCCCCAGCAGAAAAGTCAAGCAGAATACGTTCTGGTAACACTGTAGTATTAATATAAAGCATAGAGCTAAATCTTTGCTATCTTTGATTGTCCAGAGCATGAAAATCAAATCTGGATGTTTACCCGTGTTAGGGTTATCTTAAGATGCTTTGTAGCCCAGGACTTTGTTGTGACCCATAATTCAAGAGCTTCAGTGCATCAGAACACCACTGCACAAGTAGTACTGTAGATACTGTAACAGAGACGATATACTGCAAAATTTCAGCAACATGGTAGAAAATTGTATAAAGCAGGAAAATGCTGCACAGTTCATGTGGGTATTTAGGGAATCAGACTTTTCTGATGCCTTTTAAAAGCCATTTCTTTGACAATTCAGCCTCCCCACACTCTCAACCAGCTACCAAGTTCTGTGAGTTTGCGGCTATCAGGCTTTGCACCTTCTTACTGATGGATGGTATGGGAACTAAGAGCTAACACTGAGTTAAAGGAACCTGCTTATTCATGGACTATGAATACATAGACACGACCATCAGCTCATGAACCCTGGGCCAAATATGGCTCAATGCCCGGTGGATATTAGGGCTATAACATATGCTATTCCCTAGGCTGCTTTAATATCCCCATCTCAGCTGGCTATTTCTTTTTGCAAGGGAGTCCTAGCAGGCTGATTTCTGGTAGAGTATGTGTGCCTGTCTTCTCCTTTAAGCCTAGACTGAGCTCTCAGTCAGATGAGAAACCAGAAAGGCAGGGGGGCTGTCATTTTTCTATAATTAAGTATGTTTAAACTATGACAATGTGTTTTATTCCTCTGTTTCCAGAGCAGACTTGTTTTCTGTGCTGTTTCTAAGGATTTTAATGCTGTGGAAATTAACTATTGCACGCAACAGAGATGAACATCCACAAGTGAAAGACTGCTGCAGAGGTTAGAAGGGGAAAGAGCCCTTGTCCCAGCCCCTGCTCCCCCACCCCTACCCCCCCAGCTGCCCTGTGGCTTCAATGCCCACCTTGGAGGGTGCCAGCAACATCTCCTTCCCCAGTGGCACCCAGCATGTGGGGCAATGCAGGTTCCCACTCCTGCCCTCACCTGCAAAGGGCATCATGGCCAGGCTGGTACCACTCTGCTTGGGGTTCATGCTGCTGGTGAAGCAAGGGGTGCTCGTCTCTTCCTTGGCATCTCACCAGCCTCAGCTCCTGGGTGCCTGGACCTTGCTGAGCATTGAGTCCTCTTGGGCATGGTCAGTTGGGGTGAGGGAGGTCACCATGCTTATGTAATAGGCGGCCCATGCCATACAGCTGTGGGGCTGCCTCTCTGTTGCATCTAGCAGAAGATTAGTCAAAGTGAAGCAACTCTTGCTCTTAGATCAGGACCCCTCCTTCCTTCCTGGCCTCAACAAGCCGCTCAATCATAAAGAAAAGCCACATTTAAATGTAGCTCTTCACTAATTTTGCTTTGTGAAGGGCCACCATGATATGACAGCATCTTAAAATATTGCCGTAATATTTTAAAGGCACTATTCTCAGCATGTCCAAAAAAAGCTTCTCATCAATAACTCCGGGCTTAGAAACATCAGCTTGAACTCTCATGAAATCTAGGCCAGAAAACTTACCACTTGATTTATTCAGTCATGTTCCCAAATAACCAAAAGCTCATAAAATCCTAAGATTTGTATTGCTTTTTATGGAAAACTCTCAAACATACTACCAGGAGAGAGAGTATTTGGGATGAGTGTTTATTTTAAATTTTGAAATGTTTTTGCGTTTGCTCAGACTCGTAAGGGAAATGATGATGATAGAGAAAAGTGGGTTTTAACCTCTCTCATAGCTTCCCACTTTGCCATACCGGATCTTTTTTTTTTTTTTTTTTTAACATGCTGTTACAGTGGATCACGCAGAGTATTAGCAAGAAGTCCTCCTTTGACCTATGCATGTTTTTACAAGGAGTGAATCTGATGTTAAATTCAATTATTCCCCCCATTTTAAGTGATTTGGAACATTTCAGTGTTAAGTTGATTGAACTGAACTATGAAGGAAAATTTTCCTTTGTATTATTTCAGCAGCTGACAAATATTAACTCTGTAAAAAGCATCTTAAAAATAAACTTGACATGTCAGTATTGACCCTATATTTCCAGCTTGAGGAATGCTGAGATTCAGAACTTTAGTTCTGTAGCAACTTTAGTTAAGTAGCAACACTTCTGAAATTGGAAATGCAAGTAAGAGTATAACTTCAAAACTTGAACATAGTGTCTTTTCTTTCTTTCTTCCTAAAATGCAGAAATTTAAAAAATGAGAAGACTTGGTTTAGTTTTATCTATAGAAAGCAAATGGAGTAGTGGTGCACAGACTCCTATTTCATTTAAAATCATGACAAGTGACTAAGTTTATCTCTCATTCTAAACACAATTTGCTAGTTTTGCTTAAACAACAGATCTTTTTTTTAAGTTTTCCTTTGTTCTTCTAATAAAATTATGCTGTAAGCATCTGACTTTTTCCATTATTATGATCTCTGTACACATCCAATGATTAACTCTTTAAGCAAATGTTTGTTATATCTCAATGCAGTAATGTTTGCAAAGGGCTGCTTCTAGGATAGATGGACAAACAATGATTTAATTACAAAAAAAATTACCATATTGACATGTCAAACATATAATTAATTAGAATCAAACAATCATAACATCAGCATTAGTCATTGATACCATATTATTTGTTTAGTCCTTTAACATCTTAATCCAGCAGAAGAAAAACTGATATCATTACAGTAGTAAAAACACAAGGGATAATAGCATTGGTCAGCAAACAAGTGTCCTTGCACAGCCTGTGCAAGGTGGTGGCACTGCCAGGACAACACACCTGAGGGTTCTAAAGCCCTCTGAGTATTGTGCCACACTTTCTCTTACCTGATAAAGATACAAATGTCATGTCCTAAGCTTTGAGCTTTCAGGATAAGTGTATTTGATTCCTGGATTATCGATTCTATAATATTTAACAGATTTTTGAATATTTAATTTCATTCTCCTCTTCTTCTTTCCATATACATTTATAACTTTGAAATATACACATTTTAATGTTTGTTTAATGCAGGCGTTCTATTGCCTTATTTAAAATAGTTGGTCCTTCATTTGTGACTCTCTCAAGGAGACAGGGTTTGCTATAGTCATATCAGAGGAATAACACTGCTGGACAGCAGTGGCCACTAATGATTGAAAAGTGATCATTTTGTTGCCTCACGTACTATGATGGACAAATGCTGATTTGCTTTGACATTCTATTAGTGGCTAGTTTTTACAGTTACGTGCAGTTTGAATACTTCTTTCCCTATGGCTCCAGCCAGGGTCAGAGACACTATGGCAATTTTCCAAGCTCAAAGCTGCTATATAGTCACTGTCACCTGCTTGGGGGCTGAACTAGATTATGCCTTTCTCATTCTTAATTTCTATTTAAGTATGTAGTGTGTCCGTCTGACAAGAAACCCTAATCCACTCTTCTTTAAGCAGTCATATTCATCTGAATGGCAGTAAGATTGGATGGTGAACTTTTTAAAATTTACTTTCGCATTGGTGGCAGATAGATACAGTAAATTAACCATATGTCCTGTATTTACCTGCAAAAATGATTAATATTCTGTGTGCTGAAAGGGACATCTACTGAATTATTTTTGCCTGTATACATTGATTGCCAGCAAGAACTTTCCGGTACACATTAATCTAACATTTACAATCTAATCTTATTAACACAAATTAATTAGATACAGTTGTCCAGGAAGGCACAGTGAGAGAGTGCTGAATCTAATAAAGCCTTCCAATACTTTACTGCTGTGTACTGTGTTGCATTTTTGCATGAATGTGTCTGGTGTTAAAGAAACCTAGTACTGCAAATATCATTTTAGAAACCATTTTAGATCCCTTCATGTTCAAGGCTATAATACGATCGCGTACATATTTAGTGGACAAAGAATTTGAGAGTCAAAGTGGATCCCTTCTTTTATTTCCTACCTACATTTACACATATTTCTATGATCTGCCTCATCTTCAGTAATACCTTTCTAAATGTTAATATACTTCTGGTTAGACATAGTGTTTATTTGCAACAGCAGCTAAGCAGCTTAGGTATTTACATTTATTTAAGAAATACTCTACAGAAAAATTTCCAGTATGTAACTGGAAGGAGCACCATAAGTGATTCAAAGGTGCATATTGCAACGTATATCTTCTTACTCTTTAGCCGAAGTTCAGTTGCCTCAAATCTTATGTAATGCCTTTAAAACTATATTTATATCACATGTCATATCTTGAATGTGAAAAAAAGAATTCTAATACATTTTCAGGACAGAATGGAAAGTGTGAAGAGAATTGGTTGGATAGACTGAAGGAGGCCATAAAAAAATCGGCTGTATTGAACTCCACAACCTCCATGCAAAGAGGTTGTTTCTGAGTGAACGAGGCAGTGTTAAAGTCTTGCAAGTGCCATGTCAGAGTTTTGAACCTTTGCACCTTTTCTCTAAAGATAGAAGCTGTGAATTGAATCTCATCAATATCATCCTTTGACAAAGGACAGAAATATAAGTTGTAAGGTCAGTTCCTGAGACATTTCAAACACCAGTCCTTTGTTGTTTTTTTTCAGGACAGCATCATGGTTTAAGCCTACCCAGCCAGCAATAAAGCACCGCAGAGCCACTCACTCACTCCTACCCCCCTCCAGTGGGATGGGGAGGAGAAAATACAATAAAAGTCTTGAGAGTGAAGACAACAAAAGACTTGAGGGTTGAGACAAAGGACAGAGAGGGCACACCCACCAACTATGTTAATAGGCAAAAGGCAGACTTGACTTGGGAAAAAAAAACCAATCCATTTAATTCAAACAACACTACGAACAATTTACCAATTGAATCAGAGTAGGACAGTAAGAAAAACAAATGGATTTTAAAAACAACTTCCCCCTACCCCTCCCCTCTTCCTTGGCTCAGTTCTGCTCCCAGTTCTCTACCTTATCCCTGCCAGTGGCACAGGAGGATGGGGAATGAGGGTTGCAGTCAGTTTGTCCCATGTTTTTTCTTCCACATCTTCCTCCTCAAGACGAAATCTACTCACAGTCCTCCCCTGCCTCAACATAGTGTCCCTTACACACTATGGGGGTGGGGAACAGTCCTCCACGAACTTCTCTGAGTAGCATAGGTCTCTTCTGTGTGCTTTAGTCTTCCCAGCAATAGATCACTCCAGTGCAGTCTTCCCACAGAGACACAGCCTTCTTCAGGTGCAGTCCCCTATTCAGTGTGGGGTCCTCCATGGGCTGCAGGCAGGATTCTGCTCCACCATTGATCTCTATGGGTTGCAGAGCATCAACTTGCCATCTCCCCACGAGCTGAAGGGGAATGACTGCTCCAGTGTGCCTCCCTGGCTCCTTCCTCACTGACCTCAATGTCCGCAAGATTGTCTCTACCACATCCCACTCCTCTCCTGAAACAAACCCTAGTCCAACAGGTTTTTTCCCCTCTTAAATTGCAGAGGCACTGATTGCCTTGGCTTGGCTTGGCCAGAGTCAGGTCTGATTTGGAGCTGGGGGAGCTTCCTGAAGCTTCTTACAGGAGCCGTGTCAGTAGCCCCCTCCTCCACTACCAAAACCCCACCAGATACAAACACAACATGGACAGATTTCAATTTTGTGACTGAGTCTTACCTCAAGAAAAAATAGCTGCAGGCTCCTCCACTAGTGAAAGATTGATGAGAAGGCTTGAAGTGTTTATGACCATCAACATAAAGAGGGGAATTTCAGAAAGGCTAGGAAGAAGACCGCTTGAGTTTGTACAATGTCAGTAAAACAAATTTGATATCATTTTTGTTGTTGTCAACAAACATTTATCTTTAATTCTGGCACCTGTGAGCATTGTTTTATTTACCCTACTTGCAGGCACAATGCACAAGGCATTCTGTTGAGGAGTTCACGGTATCCAAGAAAGCAAACAGGAACAGCCATCTAATGACTCCCTAAAGCAGAGTCATTTTGATTCATGTTGCGCAGAAGATCTCAAGACCTAACTATATATATCCATGGCTGTGACTTGTCACTACTCCCATTAGAAGTGTGTTGGAAAATGAAAAATATATTTAGTTCTTCTTCCTTTGCCTGCCTCCAGGTTACACAACCTAAAAGCTGAAGTTTTTTGCCACTAGCAATGCCATCCTGCCCCCAAAATAGGGTAATGTTAGTGCTCACATAACCTGAACCACAGGCAAACTGATATGGCTTCTATCAGCATTCAGTACAAAGGAGGCAATTAAGTTTAAGAGAGAAGCCTTTGCTGAACAACCATCCACTTCCCTGAGCATCTTAGTTGAAGACAAAGGAATTAACTGAGCCTTTGGCTCTCGAACTGGGCATTATAATTAATTTGTGGTTATCTTCTCCTGTGGAAAACTAAGCCGCTCTAAACAGGATCAAGGCCAAATTGCCCAGAGCCAGGAAGAGTAAATACAGATCAGGATCCTGATTTCTTCTTTTTCTCTCATACCACTTTTCCTTTCTGCAATCTTTTTAACCAGTAGCCTAGATGGTATATTTAAATACTGCTATTTCAGAAATACTATTTTCTCCTTGTCCTAATAATGTTCAATAGTGGCTAAATGTATAAACTGTCAACAAGGACATCTTAAAGGAAACTAGGGTAGACAAACAAACTACTGGTTCCACAGATCACAGATTCTCTCTCTCTTTTCTTCTCAGCGGTTCTTGGAGATTATAAATTATATGCTTCTCACGTTATGAGTTTTTCCATTTTTATAAAATAGCAAAAATATTCGCTATCATCTGTTTTTTGTCTAATTTGAACTATTTGTAGAAAATAACATCTAGGTCATTTAATTTTTCTTTTTCTTAAATTCCTTTAAAAGATTCCATGTATGTCAAATATCCCTAAATGTACTGAATATGTTATACTTACTTAATACTTCTTCATATTTAATCCTTAAGCCACAGGTCATCCTAGATGGGTTATTTAATTAATTTCGTCCTGTCTCTGTAGCAGTATTGGCTTATTCACTTTTCATCAGGTCTCAGCAAAATGGGATTTTCATGTATAACAGATGGACCTGTAGCATATGCTGTAGTCAGAGAGACTCTAGTAACAGTTAAACTGGTGTAAGGCATCCCACAGTGTTGGTAGCCTTATGGTTGCTCTTGAACTCAAACTTATTACAGAAATGTTCTAGGTCTAAGACTTTCGCTCTCTAATCATACTTCACTTATAAATTACTATCTTCTTAGTCAAGAAAAAATTAATTTATTCAGTAAGTCTTTCATATGCATAACTGACAAGATAGACTGCATCGCTAAACATTAGAAGGACAGGTCTTTCTCCACTTGCAATCCAAGATCAACTCATTTCAGAGAGAGAAGGATTCATGCCAATAACTAAACCTAAAGTTTTGTTAGAGTTTCTGCTTTTGCTGCTATCTATATTCAGTTCATACTGTAACTGTTAAAATAAACATTTCTTCATCTGTCAGATCCAGACAACATTATTAGAATCATTACTGGTCATTTGCTGAACTTGGAAAGGAGAATCAAATTTCATTAATCCATTTTTCTGAACCACTGACCGGAGAGCTTAAATGTCAATAGATGGAAACTTGCAATGCTACTTTTTAAAAAACCTTTTCAGGGGAGAATCCATAATGCACTAATGAAGGAAGTATTCAGCAAGGTTAATAATCTGCAACATGTTTTCGGTAGCTATAGGAGAAGCTTAGAATTTCCCCATATTTAGCTCAGTGATAGAGAGAAAAGGTTTCAGTAGAAAAACCTTTTCATAATTGGCTCAATAAGAACAGATTTCAGTTTAACTAAGTTTTGTTTCCTTTCATTGGAAAGCTCTTAAAAAATGTGATGGCAAAAGAGATATCACACAAAAATTTAGAAGACTTGACAAAGTGAAGGACAATATCTGGTAAACTAATCACACCAGGTCTAAGCCTGCTCTTAATAGCGCTCCTGAGAGAAACGTAAGATCTGTTGGTGTTATTTTACCAACCTCAGGTAGGAATACCTCCTCAGGTAGGAATCACTTTAAATTACATTGAATTCTGTACTGAGTATTGCTACACCTTTTTGCATTAAATTTAAAATATAAAATTAATTTAAAATTAAATTTCGTCTGGCTTGTGAAGTAAATCATCACCTTAAAATCTTAAGTTTTATCTGCTTTTCAGGTATTTTTAAATTTTGTGGTGAATTATAATCAAATAAATCTAATTAATTAGTTAGTTAGATGAACAGTCAGTTTTATAGCTTCATTTCTGGAGACAGAGAAAGGAGGCTTCACTCGGCTATTTAAATATGCTCCCACAGAAAGAGTCCAGGGCTGTGCTGGCATATCATTACTGACGCTAGTTGAATTAGATGAAGTAGTACAAAGCACACAAAACAATGAGCATACTCCCAATAATGTGGAGGATAACCATGATCTGGGAAGGCAACTACTTAGGTAATCTTGGGGCATCAATTTATCTCTGTTGCCTTATTTGATATTTACAGTAGTGAAATTAATCTTATCATTCCAAACAGGTAGCAACAGGTATTTTCATCGTCATTTTGCACCAGTAATTCTATTTATCACATTGTCACCCAGTTAATCCCCAAATTAACTTTGTTAATGTAAAAGATGGCAAATCCTCCCTTATATTGGCACAAAGGTGCAAAAAGGTTTCAGTGAGACATCTTTAGGATGTGCTGGGTTTCTATATTGAGTGGAACACTGTATTTTAACATGGATTTTAACATGGATTTTAGTATGTTCCTATTCAAGCAGAAGTAATATTGTAGTGGGAAAGATTATTCCATTTGCATTAAAATCCCCTCCCCCCCTTTGAAGCCAATGAATTAAAAAATCAGCAATATAGCCTCTGGTCTTCAAGTCTGAGATTTCAACCTGTGCATAAAATAGCTTAAGAAAATTACTGTGTACGATATTTAAAAGCAATAAAAATATTTGTCATTGAATATGAGTCAAGGTAGGAAACATACATCAACAGTACAATGCCATATTTTGAACAAGTATGAGGCAGGACTTTTCTTCAGGTTATATTGTATCAGTCGATTTGTCAAGAGACATAGCGTCAGCAAAATTTTAAAGCATATCTGTTTATAGCAGTTTGTGATGTAATGATAAGATCCAAAGTACATAAATTCCTTGTATTTTGCAAATACTTAAGTATTTTACTCTAGGAAGGAAATACAAAATTTCTTGGAAAATCCTGGGAGAGTCTACCGCTATTTGTCATTCTATTTTGCTGGGGAAAAACATGAATATTTATAGGAAAAAGAGTAGAATTTATTTGCACAGGACTGGTACTTGCAAATACTCTAGGTTTCTATATAATTTGATGGAAGAAAAATTTAGGCCACATCTGAAATTGGTTTTCAGAAAAAAACTGAGGTTTTTAGCCTGAGGAAATTATTTTTAGTAAATACTCTACAACATTGTCTTGAAAAGCCATGAACTAAACAAAATTGAAATTGATAAACTGTCCGAATTAGTGTGAACATTTTTTTTTGTGTAATCAAACCATAAATCTGAGTAGGCTATTTCTTAATGACACTCGTTATTCTGAAAATAATATGCATTAATTCATATTTGAAAATTTTCATCTCATTGATTCAATTAATATTTAACAATTTTAATGCCAGTGATGTGAAAATTTTTCAGTTCCTGAGGATAAAAAGGAAAAGAGATTGGGATATATTCTTCTTATTTTTAGCTTGCAATATTTTTCCCCATGTCCAATAAAAGACGAAATATCTGGGACAAAGTCTTAGTCCCAGTTGAACACAATTTCCATCAATGGCTTGAAATTTCACTACATGATGAAATTGTACAGAAAGGATAGTATTTAATAAATTTTGTACTGCTGTCATAGTCACAGTGTCTTGTGAACAATGAAGAGTTCAGCTAAGAAGAACTTGTGTATGACTAAAAAGTTTTTAAATTAAAAAGGTGATTATTGTTAAGAAAAACATACTTAGAATGCTAGATAGAAAAGAGGTATGCCAGGGTTAGGTCTCAGGACACTATGGATAAAATAGTTAGTAATTTGTTCTGTCAAGTGCTATCCTATCAAAGTTTGGAACAGAGCAGAGGTATAGTGCTATAATTCATATTCTGAGAAAGTCCTTCAGATATACGTCCAGCTGGATGGGATTGATCAAATTAAAGCAAAGTTATTTCCACTTGATGTGGTTTTGGAGGTAGCTTTGAAGAAAACGTTGCTTATGATCATCTGAACATTCAGATCAAAGATACTGAAGTCATTCAATAAAAATCTGCCTAAATCTTGAAATGCAGAAAATTTAAACGAGCTTAATATTTTTCTGTACAAAGTGTTTGCAGAAATTATTAATATGAATATATAATTCTTTGAAGTTTTATAAAAAGCTCATACATACTTTAATTGAAAATTAAATCAGATAATTCTTTGATGAAGGAAATCTTTTTTACAATTGCAGTAGGTACTTGTGGCCAGGTTCTGCTTCCAGCTTCATGTATGACTACTATAAATCTTAAGTAAGTGGGAACAAAAGGGTAGTTTACACATTGTAGTTTCTACTTTCACACAGACTTCATATATCTGGGAAGCCATAAAAGGATATAATACTTTAAAAAGAAGTAGATGTGTAGCACAATTCTATCTAATGCCTTAAAAAGAAGATGTGAAGAACAAGCCTATCTATCTCAGTGGTTTGAAAGATTTTTGATTTTGCACTAAGCTTATTGAACCAAAGGAGGAAGTAAGGTAGAAAAGTCAATAGAAAATTATATTTAATTACATTTTAGCAAAAGCTGAAAAAGCAAACTAATGTGAAGACAAAAGACTGAAACAGAATAATAGATACAGTGGGATAGGATAATCAGGTAATAGAGTAAAATGTTTTAATGCATTGTCATATTGAAAAAGTTCCATTCAGATTAGTTTCTTAAAATATTTGGCAAAGGAACATGTATTGACAAAAAGGATATTCACATTGTACAATAAAGGTAATATATCTTATTAATAACTTAGACTTTACATAGTGTTAAATTTAAATTTTCAAATACTTGCGTATTTATGATGTCAGAGGATAATTATGGGAGAAGTTTGATCTATATTACGGTATACATGAAAGCCCTGTGCTTGTTCATAAGAATGTCCTTTTTTTCAGTAAAAAAAGAACACCTTTTTAATAAGTTATTCCAATAATCCAAATTTTAGCATTGTTCATAAAAATCAGAAAACTAATGTATCTTAACTGTATCATCAGTTCAATTTAGTTAAGAATAAGGTTAGCTAAGTAATTAATTAGAACAACGTTTTACAGATTTATAAAGGTTTTTATATTAATGGCTGCAAAAGTTATGTTTATGTAATAGAATTTAAGGTAGCCACTAGTACTCCAGGTACTGGTACTTGTGATAATGTTCATCTAAGCCGGGAAGGATATAATTCAGTGTATTCCAGTGTTTAAAGTTCATAAGAGCATACAGGAGTCTGTAATTATACTGATACTTCTTTTCCTTTGTTTCAGTTTTAAAGTACCAAGTCATATACCATTGTTTCCAGCAGGGCAACATCATACATTTTGAATATAGTATTTTTCCTGCAGTCGGTTATCTCATTTGGTCTTCTGAAGGTTCTTTCTAGATACTCACAATCTTGCGTTTGAAATATGAAATCCTTTCAGAGCTTTGCTTCTGAAAGAATAACACTAGTAATCCGCATAATCTTTCGTATTATTTACCTTCACTCTCTGCTATCTGCTGCTTCACAGCTAGTTTAATACTATTGTAGAGCTTAAAGGCTTCAAATGAAATCAGAACTTTATTATGGTAGTACCTATATATACACAGAGGGAGAGACAGCTCCAGTCCTAGATAACTTGTTTATCTTGATCAAGACAAACAAAGAATGCAAAAAGCATTTTCATGTAACAAGAAAAAAAGTTGTATACATTTACAATAGAAGTTTATTTTTAGCCAAGAACAACCTGGTTTCTTGTCCATTACCTGAACATAGATACAGAAAGTCATTCCTCTATAAGACATCTAATGTGTTGCTAGTAAACAGTTCAGGGGAAATAACATTATTTGAATGAGGCAAAGAAATAAATGTCAATTTTAAAATTTTTCTGTCTTAAAAAGTCAAGTAATTTTTAATTTTTTTTTCCTGTTTCTAAATACTCACCTGATTTTGGAAAGTTGCAGTCTAATCACCTCTGTGGTGATTCTGAGGTGGAAAATAACTTATAATGAGTTAGCAAAAAAGAAAATTCTCATAAAGTTAAAAGTACAATGTGTTAAAGAATAACCCGCAGAAAATTTGCCAGGTTTTCTAATTCATTTAAAACAATTGGAATTGCAAAAAATATGTAATGAACAATCCACTTAATGTTCAAATAATATTTCCATTAAACAGGTTTGGCCTTACTACTCTCTTCTACTTTTTCTGGATTTTTTTGTTTGTTCATTCTTTAGCAATGCAAACTGCCTTCTCACTTTTTTTTTTTTTTAATACTTGCTATTATTTTTAATACTTGTCAGAACTTTATATTTACAGTTGGATTATTCATTTTCCCTATAGCATTATATTTTCAAGACTTTTCAGAAAAAGTAACAAAGACAGAATATGAAATATAATTTATTAGTTAACCCATTGCACTATCAGAAGTTAGTTAAGACACATCTTTTATAGAGTGAAGCTTTACTGATTTAATTTGTAAAGATGTGATTTAACTACCTGCCTAATAAATAAGCAATTCAGGCCTTCACTAATCTTAGTATTAAAATTGACGTTTCTGTTAAAATTCTCACACATTGTCTGGCTCCAGTAACACTTGTTATTTTGCAGATCAGAAACTGACAAAAAAAGAGAAATCAGTAAAATCCTGACTGATATAACTAATCAAGTAGTCTGCATATGCAGATTGGTACTGCTTAGCAAGACCAATAGGCACTGCCAGCACATTTTATAGCATCCTGACCCAATTTTTCAAGTATACCAATTACCTGTCACATAACCATTAAACGCTGCCACATCACTTTTAATCAGATGCATTAAGGATCTCCCAAGCACTGCTCCTAGGATGGAGTTTGTTAGATCCCCAAGACCAACTCTTCAGTGTCCTTTCCCACCTGGAGACACGAAATGCTTGCTCCACGTTTGCCTTGGAAGTTATTAGTTAGGATCGAAAGAGCAATCCTGAGCGCCTCTGGGGTAGGAGCTTTCCACAGAGTTATACAGACTTAAATGAAATTGTACAACTGTCCAAATAAAAAAATCCAATATTGTTTAAAACTTTACAGTGAGCTGAATCAAAACTACAAGCACAAAAACTGGCCACTTTCAAAATGTCAGTGTTTATACCAGACGCTGCACAGACAGAAAGAAAAAACTTTCACCGGCAGCTAGTAAGATAAACTCATCAGTAAGACGAGCCCATGTCATCAGGCATATAGAGGGAAAATTCAAGGTCTCTGGGGCTAGGAAAAAAATAGAAGAAACAGTTCATATTCTTTCCAAAATATGATTAGTTTCTAAGTGTTGATTTGTTTGTCCTTTTANTTTATTTGCTTCCAGAGATGGTAGAAGTTGAGATATTGAGTAAAGTAATAAAAATGTGTCAGCTTGGCTGTGAAGAAAAACAAAACGTTACAAGCTCAGTTTTCCAGCTTGTGCAGGCATACCAGTCTTGCGGGCTAGCTTTCAACAGATACTTCACTTGCTCACCTACAGCAAACTCAAATAAATGCACAAGTCTAAACAGAAATTTAAAGGAAACCTAACAGAAAACCAAACTTTAAAGCATAATCCCATAAAAACCCCACTGGCTGGATAAATGGAAATGTTGGAAAGTGAATGTCACATTTCTGATTAGGTTCTTTTGTTTTTGTTTTTCAAATAATATTGCAAAGTTCACTCTATTGAAATTTCATACCTGAAAAATCTATATGCACTTTTTCTTTCTAGGTTTTAGGAATGGCTTTCCAGTCACTAAAATGGAGTTAGCTTAGGTCCCATGCTATCTAAGCAGTACAACAAATTAAACTAACAGTAGATATGTTTCATACTATTGTAAAATACAATAAATATGCAATAAATACTTACAGTTGATATCAAATTCAAACCCTTTGAGTGAATATACCAAAAGAGACTGGTACTTATGGATGGAACACGTTATTCCCATCAAATGCATTCTCTTGAAGGAAAATTTATCAATAAAATAGTAGGAGACTAGACAGTGCTTAAAATGAAGTCTGAAAATCCACAGGCTTGAATGCAATGCATGGAGGGAACGAACTTACTTCTGCTCCTTTTTCAAGGTGAGGGTCAGCAACCTTGCTCCTTCTAGGCCCAATTTAACTGTACAGTAGAAAAGAGGGAGCATCACGCCCCTCAGACAGTAAAATGCTCTTGGTGATAAAAATAGATTTTTCAGCTTTTCTAGTGATGCAGCTCAGATAAAAATGAAATGGCACAGCTTAAAGGTTTCAAATAAGCCCTTCGTTTGCTCAACAGTATCTTTTACTCAGAGAGGAAAAATTAGATAAGTGCAACATGCCACTCATCCAGGATCAACAGAGGAGTAAATGCATTAAGATATTTGTTAAGTATTTTCTCACTTATGTGATGTTGTAGCCTAGAGAGGAAACTGGAGAATTGTGTGTTGGAATCTGGTACTGTGCTGCAAGACATTTGTTCACAGGAGGACTTTCATAACCCTTAAGAGCCTGGTAGTTTTAAACAGATGCCATGCAGACTCTTTGAGGAGCACTGAAAAAATGGGTGACTTACCTAACAAACCTGCTCCCAAACAGGCTGCCTAAATAACTTTAATGGAGGCTGAATGCTTATTGACTGCAACAGTAGTGTTAATGGAAAAGAGGAAATTGCTTCAAACATGCTCATATCTTACCATAGTTAGGAGTAATGGGGCCATTTGTATCTCTTCTGATGACAGATACATCCCTTCTGAAGGAGTCATTTTGATGGACTCTGAAGACAGGCACAGTTACTCATCTTCTGCAAAGCCACCTATCTGGATTTTGTATTTCTCCCACCAAAAAACCCCTTCCATGGTCTAGAAAGGGAGGTAAGGGAAAACACTTCAGTGTTGCCATGACTTTAAAAAATAATTTATGAACCTCAACTATTTTCTGTTGCTAAACAAACCATGCATATTAGCCTTCTGAGAAAGCTTGAGTATATCTAAAACAGGTATTTGAAACCAGTTTAGCTTGAAAGTTAAATATGTTTAGAGGATACAGTCCTTGGCAGAGAAAGTCTCCTAGTGAAACTGTCACAACACGGTTTCAGAATTTTTCAGTCATATTAGATGACATTGCTCTATCAATACAAAGATAAATCAAGTATATAGATAGCTACAGATTATATAGATATAAAAATATAGATTATGAAGGTTACATAAATAGTATTTCTAGGAAGGGTGAGGAGAAAATTATCCAGACAAAACCTAAAAAATGTCTAGAGGTTTATAAGTGAGATTGATCTTGATCAGTTTCTGAAAAAGAAATGGATAAAAAAGATGTAACAACTCCTAATAAGTCAGAAGTGCTGGACAGATGGAATTTTTCCTAGTAACAGAGGTGTCTGGCAGAAGTATTTCTGTAGATTATTGGTAGAGGAATTGTTTTTCTTGTGCACTGCAGGGAATCATTCCTAGTCTTATAGAGCAGAAAGGAACTGTTTAACATGTGCTGCAGATTCTCCACCAGTATTGAAGAGCACGCTCAGCCAGAAATAGAGCAAATCATTCCCTTTGGAACTCATGGAAGCAACTTCCTCTCCCCTACCCTTTTTCTTCCTCTCTCCTTGTTCCCTTTCTTCCCTTAAGATTTTGAGTTCATCTCTGTAAGAAGTGATTGAAAGAATCCATTACCAGCTATTTAAGAAGAAATTTTGGCATCATGCCAAAAAAATAGCCTTTTATACAAGAAGGTAGGAATCAGAACTTAATTGTGCCAAAATAAGCAAACCACTGTACTTATGGTGTGGTAAAAATGTGCTGTATCAGGGACAACATTAGGAAGCAACAGCCGTAACCCATTGCTGTGAGCTATTTGATAACAGCCTCATAGCTTCTCTCCACTGATCCACGATGGCAAATTATAATTATTATCATAATAATATTATAGTAATTTTGTCACTGTTTTTTACCTGATTCTTAGGCAAACAGAAGAGAACGTGAGCAGTCCTAAATATTGGGTAAGGTCCTATAATATTCAAACTCAGAAATAAACTGGGAAAATCATTTTAGCTCTTGAAAAGGGGTAAGCTTTATTATAATTGACATCTAGAGCTAAAATAAGTAGCAGCAATTAACAGAAGGTAACAGACAATGTAATTGTTCACTAGTAATCTATACATTAATAGCTCCCTCAAATAAGCACATAAATTAGTATACAGTAAAATCTATCCTAATTGGCAATGCTTACACCTAGGGCTAATTTCCAAACTGAAAGCTGCTGAAAAAAACCCACAATATGCCACAGATATACTCTGAGCAGGAAGAGTTTAAGTTGGTTTGTTCACTTAAATATCAATGTAGTTCCATGTTAAGGGACGAGACGAGACAAGACGAGACGAGGAAACGAAAGGGAAGGGAAGGGAAGGGAAGGGAAGGGAAGGGAAGGGAAGGAAAGGAAAGGAAAGGAAAGGAAAGGAAAGGAAAGGAAAGGAAAGGANAAAAGAAAAGAAAAGAAAAGAAAAGAAAAGAAAAGAAAAGAAAAGAAAAGAAAAGAAAAGAAAAGAAAAGAAAAGAAAAGAAAAGAAAAGAAAAGGAAAGGAAAGAAAAGAAAATAAAAGAAAAGAAAAGAAAAGAAAAGAAAAGAAAAGAAAAGAAAAGAAAAGAAAAGAAAAGAAAAGAAAAGAAAAGAAAAGAAAAGAAAAGAAAAGAAAAGAAAAGAAAAGAAAAGAAAAGAAAAAACATAAATAAACTGCCACAAGAGTAGTTTTTAAATTCAGTGATGAGGTTTTTGAAACTTCAAATAATCTTCAGGTTATGGAGATGCCAAACAGAAGTATCTTACAATTTATCCTATTTTATTTTGCATCTTCCTATTACAGATCAACTGAAAGACCAACAAAAAAAAAAAAAAGAAAAAAATCAGAACAGTGCAAATTAAACAATAACACCCTGCGTGAAGCAAACAAGTCACTTCTTCCTTTTCAGGCTTTATAAAACCAGCCTAAGAAATAAAATGCAATGTCAGAATGTACAGCAATACAGAAACAGAGTAGAAGCTTGTTTCCCTGATAAAATACCCTAGTGTCTAATTTATAAGGAAATATATTTACAGCTGAGGAAATACATCCAAAAATACCCAAGGTAATAGTATCCTTTGGTCATTTGTTGAGGCAAAGATCAGTTTCAGAAAAGCAAGCATTCCATTAAATTGATAGCTGTGTTTTCCTTTTCAAAATCTGATTAGAAAAAGAAGCAGAAATAAAACTGTGGTTGCCATTCTTTGAAATACAGCATTTAAATAGATCCTGAAAAATGCTCCTGGGTGAAAAACAAATGCTGATAAATCTGACTTTCTCCACAGTGAAATTTCCTGAAGAGATGGAGACAGACACATCACAGAGACAAACAGTTAGACTATTCCCAAGGTAGAAGATAGAGATTGATGTGCACCTGACAACCTGCAGCATGGAGAAGACATGACTGAGAAGGCTCTGGTTTGGAATACTTTTGATTGGACTATAAGCTCTGCTACATCCAGCAGTACACGTCTCTCTGTTTCCAATGCCCACTGAGTGCTTCTGTCTCAGTCAGATGTAAGGATCCTATCCAGGGTCCTCTTGAAACCAGCAATGCCAAGTGGCTGGGAAAAGGGAGACTGCCTCATTTCTACTGTGAAAAATGTCTTTGTCTCCAGATAGTTACTATCTGGTTGTCTCACGGCTGCCCAAAAGCGATGACGCCATCCTCTTCTTGTATTGAGGAGGATGAATGCATGCAGAGTTTGACAGATTTACAGCTGATGTATTTATCACTTACCACTAGGGTTTCTTTTATTCCCATTTCCAGCTTCATCATGATCGCTCACCAAGGCAATCTAGTTAGGCCACCAGCTCTTCAAAATAACTAACATCCATTACTTTTCCATGCACCAGACTCAAACAAAACCTCACTATTGTGGTGATACATATCATCTAAACTATGTGTCTCAGAGTCTGAACAAGTTTTTATTGTACTAATCATGTACTACCTAACTCAGTGAAGTAGATTCATTGCCGAATGTATATTCTGTAGCATTTAATAATTAAATGCAAAAAAAAAATTACAAAGAATTCTATCTACCAATGTTTTTCTTATCAAAAACTTCACTTTTCAACAGTCAATGGAATAGTTTGGATACACATGACAGTGCAGATGGACAGCAAGGTTGGGGAGAGGGTTGTAATAGCCCCAAGAGCTATGCAGTCTTTGCTAAACACACTGTAGGTTTTTCTGTATCTTGGCAGGAGATGTAAAATAATTCATATCTAATAGAGCTGTCCTTGTCCATCTGGCATAGGCACCTATGAACTCAACAAAGCTTCAGGGAGATCCTTTCTAATGAATAACATACATGATTACTTTATAACACTTCTATCATCATTCTTAACCAAGTACGCACTCCCAGGTCACACAGATAGGCAGCTTGTTCAAGAGGAAAAAAATTCATATAGAGAAATTATTGACTCATCTTCAGCTCTGCATCTTCCCATCAGTCATACAGTCAAAATTTCTCTTAGCCCACTTCTGTGGTACAAAGAAGAGCGATAGACTATTAGACCCTTATGCCTGGCAATCCTACTAGCTGTGTATTTGCCATTTCCTGATTACAAAGGAGCTGATATCATGAAAGGATTCAGCATAAAACCCACTTGTAATCGCTATGGTCCCTCAGTACAAAGACAGCTTGTCAAAACAAGAAAGAAAAAGCCTAAAGTCTTTGGTGCCATGGAAACTGAACAATTAACAAATGTACTTTTTCTTACTTCAGCTGGAACTGCACTTGAGACAGTATTTTAGCAGAAAACTCTTAAAAACCTCCCTATGACTTAAGTAGTGGTGGGGGTGGAGTGGGTGGAAATGCAGAAGAGTTACCTGGGAAGTACAGAAGAAGCAGGGCAAATGTCTCATGAAAGGAAAGGGGGTCAGAGAGAATTTCAAGTCTAGGAAGATCAGCAAGCTGACACATCAGAAGTTTTACATAACAGCAGCATGTGTTATGATTCAGGAGTGTATAGGAAAGGCAATGACACTGGGGAAGATCCTAGGGACTGTAAACAACCTTCTCTGTAAGGTTTTTCAGCAAAGGTCACCGTCTTTTCCTTTGACACAGTACAACACTTTCAAGCAGCTCCTGTCCCACAGACCTCTGAAATAACAAGAACAGGACAGCTTCTTCCCACCACCACTCCTCAGCTCAGGACTCACTGCCAGCAGCTTCTGGGATTGCCTCTTTAAAGTAAACTAAACCAAGGGTTTTCAGCTTTATTTGTCATCCTCAGTCATGCACCTTATTAGCTGAAGATGAAGAAAGCCTGCAGCAGTGCACAGCTCCATGACACAGGACTGGCCTTGCAGCTTTTGAGTACCTCTTGAATTTTATCAAGTCTGCACTGCTACGGCACACACTGAAGTTTGTGTTTTCCTTACTGTTTTGGAGAATAAGAGAGCAATGCATTCCTGGTTTACTGTCCCTGTTTCTGGTAACCTGAAATTTAGGGATCTCCAGAGGGCCATAGACTGAGTAGAAGATTCGGTAGGCTTTGTAGTTTGGACAAATACACTACAGAAAAAAAATAATGTGTATTACAAAGTATATGGAAACCCTATCCAGCTCTCAAGTCCCTGAGCTGAAAATAGGGTGAGGATGCGATTATCAGAAGGAATTATCATATCACCTGACCTGATTCTTATATTATTTATTAAGCATTTACTTTTGGCCACTGTTGAAAATGGGATACTAGGTTAATGTTGCCTTTTGGTCTCATAAAGAACAGTCAGTCTTTGAACCTCACCTTAGCTGCTGGTACTGCTGGTGCATTTGTTTGTTAGGCCCGCCTACAGAGGCAAACAGCTCTCCAAAACCAGTGCGTTTGTACTGATCAAGATACTACTAAGGAAATTTTTCAACTGTTCTGGCAGGAAACAGTTTGACAGTTACTCACTCTGGCTAATTAAGAAGCATATGGATGGTCGGGTAGGACTCAGGAAATTTTGTCAGCTTCACCCCTGCTCCCACAGTTACTACTATTTCGGGCTGCTTCCCATAGTACGCTACAAGGGAAAATGCTACAATCAAGAATTTAACTAAATGTTAGTTCTTGAAATCTCAGATTCTTCATACATAAAATTAATCATTGCCTAGATCTTCCGCTTTATTATTCACTAGCCAAAATCTAAGTACTTACTTTTCTAAAAAGCAGTTTTTTTCCTTAGATGTGAAATATAAAAGGACTGACAGCACGTATTTTTCTTCCTTCTTATATTTTCTAGGTTTTCATTATCATGGATGCAAGGCAAGCTCATAAACTCAATACCATTTCTGCCCCCTCTGCTATCATAAAGGCAACATTCATCTTGGTGGACAAGATGCTCTTCAAATCTACCTTATATAACTATCTTTTAGGAAGGCAGGAGATTGACAGATCCAATCTGTCTCCGCACAGTAGAACCCCCTTATTGCTGCTCAGACACTCTAAATCTTTACATCAATTTGCATGTTCAAATTAATAGGCAATGCATACTACTACAGAAATATCTTTCCCATTTTCAGGAAGCACTGAGCTTGCAAACACCTATTACTAGGTCCTCACTCTTCTGTTTAGCCTTACTGAATTAATGGAACATCTGTTACTACTAGAGAGTCCAGTGCTCACTGTGTTAACAATAAAAAGCAGTGGTCCATATCTTTACTAAACAATAAAGCATTATTTTAGATTCCCAGTTTAGCTAAAACCATTCTATGCCTACATAGCACAGCACAGCATTCAGCCTTGGCCAAGTAATATAAACTGCCCATACAGCTATGCCACCTCCATTTTGTAGGACTATCTCATTTGAAAGTCATTCTGATGTTATTCCAGAGCTTTGCAATTTGTAGTGTAGACATGTGCTGGGTATATGTCAATATAGCTCTGTCACTATACAACAAACTATTTAAACCCACACTTAATTCCTAATAAATGTTTTATAAGCAGGCACTTAATGTCAGTAAATTTATGGGATAAAACTCAAGATTTTTTTTTATTAGGAGCAAGTTAAAACTGCTACTTTTACATATATAATTACTCATGGAACTAAGTAAGATTATATTGTCCTCTTGGCTGTCTGATAAATGGAGTTACTTGTGAGTTAATGACATTTGATTGTCTCATACTAGTAAAACAGCAATGACATCTATTTTCCACAGCCAGGCTTAATCATAAGTACATCTGTCAAGATCAAAATACACTGAAGATCTCTTCTGCTTAATATGTGACTTTTCTCAGTTCCCCTTTCCCATTCTGCCCCTCTCCCTTCCCTCCCTCCAGATCAATGTCTGAAAAGCAATCAATTGGTTTTCCAAGCATCAGACACATGGTTTTTTGTACTAGCTGTTAATTTCAAAGATGCTGTGGTTTACAATTGCTTTGACATTTACTCTAGAGGATTTGTGCTCCTGAATACATTTATGTAATTTATTTATCCCCAGTTGTTTTCGAAACCCAGATAAAAGGCAGAGCTTGATCATTAAAATGTATTGGGCTTGAGTGTTTGTTAACCACTTTGAGTATCCTTGTGCTTCTTGCACCACTTCTGCAACTACTATGCACTTCAGCCATCTCTGAATGCTTAATAATCTTTAACATGCCTTCAATGAGTTTAAATAAATAGACAGATAAAAGCCATATCATATATATGTATTAAATACATCAAGAATATACATGTCTATTTATTTAGTACATCTCTAATACACTCCAAGATGCTTGCAGCATAACTTAATCACGTTAAACATGATCTTGGAAAAGAAAAAAATACTTCAAATACCCAAACTCAATGTCAGCTACAGTAAAATCTTTCAGGCACACTGAGTGGATGAGAAAAAACCCCTTCCAGACTATGCAAACAAAACCAGAGCATGAGAGTGTGTTGTGGGAAGGGGAAGAGTAAGAGAGACCCTGAATGAGGGAGGGAGGGAGGGGGGAAGGAAGGGAAAAAGATTTCAAGTTGAAAGCCTGTAGGCTGGAAGTGGACAAGAAGGGACTGCACATCTTCTCTACTAGAAAACAGGCAGACTTAAGGTACCTCTAACAGTCTGATGATATTAACCCATTTCCTCTCTGAAAACCAGGAAAGCATGGCATTCTCAGAAACATCCATCAATGGCACAATAATATCTCAGTTTTTGGCAACACAGGGTGGAAGACAAATTAAGTACACAAATTTAGATTATTATTTCAACCTATAAACAGCAAACCAATTTCAATAATTACTCTTTTTTGATCTTATATTTCTATATGAAAATCCCTAAAAGGCAAAATATTGAATAGTATGCGAATTATAGAATGGTTTGGGTGGGAAACAACCTGTAAACACCATCTAGTTCCAGCCCTCCCTGTCATGGACAGGAGCATCTTTCACTACATCAGGTTGCCCAAAGCTCTATCCAGCATGGCCTTGAACACTTCCAGGGGTGGGGCATCCACAAATTCCTGAGCAATCTGTTCCACTCTCTCACCCTCCTCATTGTAAAAAAAAAATCTTCTTTATATCTGATCTAAATCTACCCTCTTTTAGTTTAAAACTGCTATCCCTTGTCCTGTCACTACAGTCCCTGGTAAAAAGTCTCTCTCTATCTTTCTTACAAGTCCCTGTTTAAGTACTTCAGGGCCACTATAAGGTCTCCCTAGAGACTTCTCCAGGCTGAACAACTCCAACTCTTTCAGCCTTTCTTCATAGAAGTGCTCCAGCCCTCTGATCATTTTTGTGGCCCTCCTCTGGACCTGCTCTAACACGTCCATGTCTCTCTTCTGCTGAGGACTCCAGAGCTGGATGCAGTACTCCAGGTGAATTCTCACCAGAGTATAGTAAAGGGGCAGAATCACCTTCTTTTAAATACATTTATATAGATGATGAATTTTTATTAAAATTGGAAGTGCATTGAAGTTCATATTAATATTTCAAAATTCTTCATTAGTTCTATAAAACTATCTTAAATATACAACACAAACCAGAAAAAATATAAACTATCAAGAGCATGTATTTTAATCTAATTAGATTCTGATTACATTAGATGTAATTAATACACGGAGTTAGCGATTTTTACATGTAGTCCTGGTTGCTACTCGAAAATACTGCAAAACTTCAATACTGTTTGGTTTCAGCAATCTAAACAGAGAAAGGCTCTACTTCAGTGCTTAGACTCTATTTAAATCTTTACCATAAAGCATTTATTGTTAAGAAATACTTTTAAAATTACCAGGAAATTCAGCTTATTTTAACTTGGTTTAATTGCAAAACGTAAAAAAATTAATAAACAGTCATTTCACTTTTAACTGTGAATAGGCTCTGAAAACATAGCTACATTTCAGTTTAAATGAAACTATTTTCTGTATTTCATTCTATATAAATTTCTCAAAATCGAGACTGTGACTGGCAAGGTACAGAGTGGTGAAATATCCTGGTGGACTTTCTTTGGAAATACGGGGAAGTAAAGTCATTGTATTTGGGTGAGGGGTTTTTTTTTTATATGCTTTAGAAGTTGTCTGAAGTTATGAGACTACTTAGTAAATTGTGCCTACATTTTCGGTTTTATAATCTGGATTGTGACAAGATCCAAGCTGTATTTGGGAGTAACATAACCTTATCTTAGTGAACTTTCCATGGTGAGTGAAAATGTGGTTAAACACTCCTGGTGCACCCTGAGACAACACTCAGCAGGAGGCAAATTGCATTCTCATCAGGCACCAACAACTATCCCTAGTGACACTCTTCAACAACGCCAGCCACATTTTTAGAATATGTTTCTGATGTTTCAGACTTGACTCTTAGAAGACAATATTAAAGTTATTCTGTACCATGGTTTAGTCCATGTTTGTCAAAGTTAGCACTTCTACTCTACTAGCCAAATAACTCAATAACTAGGCTACTTTGTTGTTTAAAGCCCAAATAAACAGCAGGCAGAAAGGAGAGGGAAACTAAGGCCTTTTCCAGCAGAATAACAAATAATGGAGAAATACAACATCTCCATTACCAGAAAGCATACCTTCATGAAGCATTTTCCACCAGCTTCAACTATCAACTAGCACCATACTCATTATTGCATTTGCAGTACACTTGACACAAGTAATTTTTTCTCATCTGATCTATGAGCGAGATACGAGTATTTACAGTCTGTCAGAGCAACCTGACAAACCAAACTATGGAGTATGATCATTGGTATACTGACAGCTTGCCCCTGGGTAAGAAGAAAGGTTGTGTTAGAGGCTTACATCCTTTCACAGACACAGATAAACGCAAAAACAGGCGGGAGATGCTCTTGCTGAATGCTAAGGAACTCTTGATCTGAATACAGCAAAAGGCACTGAATTGCCTAGGTGAAAATGGGTTGGAAATGCATGGAAATTGCTCTTCTCTGCAGCACAGAGGACAAGGCAGTGAGATGACATAGAACTGATTGTTGCCAGAATAAAATGGGAATGAGATGGGCTATTTTCTTTTAGCATTTGAAGCTTTGAGGATAGAAGCAAAGCAGTCCCTTGGGATGAATAAGGAATAGATATATTTTGTATCTAATACAAACAAGTGAGGTAAGAAAAAAGGCATCAAGAGCTAGGAAGATTTAATGTTAATCATTGCCCTTGCTAGCAGACATTTCTAAGACATCTCTGAAATCTAATGAAAAACTGTAATTTCACAACCACTTTACAATGACATAAAGCAGGCACAGCTATCAAAAAACCCCAGTCTGTATCTCCTGCCTGCAAATGCTCACTCGCTGTCTAGTATCACCCCCTGTTTCTACTGGCACAAGTTGCATTCGGTTATATACTAAAGCTCATGAGGAATCTGATTAAGGATATGCTAGTTTAAAGTGGCCATGAAACTCCCATTACAGTTTTGATCAAGTGAGAAAGAAACTGTCCAGCAAATACTAAAATGAAATGCATAAACCTCTACAACAAGTTGTGAAAAGTAAATCCTCTTGCTCTATCACATATTGGTGATCATGAAAAAAGGCATTTTCTTTTTTTTTTTTTTTTTTTAAATGTGGCCGTAAATCCATTTGTTCCCCTTTGAAAGGCTCATTTTTTATTCTCTTGCACAGCTGGTATATCTATGTATTCACTTATCACATACTTTTCTGTAATTACCAACATGTGCCATTCTAAAAATGAAGAAAAGATCTGAGAAAGGCTCTTTCAAAAAAGGTCTGAACGTTATAGGAAGTACAAGACATTTTATCTGCTGTACATCCTCTTTTTCTACTTCACATATGTTCCTGGTGAAGGTTATGTAAATTTTTTCCTTTCCTAGTCTTTGCTCAAGCAAATAATCCCTGGAGAAGATTTACAAGAGGCATAAATGAAGGAGGTGCTATTGACATCAAGAGTAACAGGCAGATTTACAGCAGCTGTGAGCCTGTTCTGTTATCACCACATATATTTGAAGTAGAATCTGATATAGAAAATGCTTCTATTTCAAATTTTCTAAAATAAATAATTTGCTAAACAGCAGCAGTTAATTTTAGCAGTTACTTTTTAGGTCCCTTGATCATAGTTGACAGTATCCTCAAGCTTGCTTCACAGCAAGAGTCACTGGTATTTTCTCAGAGGTTCTTCAACTAGAAGGGAAAGGCAAAAATGAGTCAAAAGTAGAAGAGGCAGCCAAACGCATTTAAACCAGAAACACACAAGCTAGCAAAGAGGAGGTGGGTGATACATCCTTTGTCTGCTTCAAAGGTTGATCTTTTGATTTGATTTCTTCAGATTAGGGTTGGATGCCCTTTCTCAAAAATTGATTTCGCTCAAAGTTATTGACCTCAACAGAAGGACATGTGGGTGCAATCCCAGTTTAAATCATCAGCATACAGCTGCAATAACCTCACATCAGCTGGGAAAATAACTACACCCATCACTGCTAACATGCAGACTTTCTGCTCTTCTCCCATTCCTGCCCTTTCCTGGAGAAACCTGTAGCTGAGGTGGATGAAAGTTCATGACTAGTGTCATAAAGGCTATCTGTCAAAAAAAAAAGAGATAGTTCCCCTCTGATCTTAAAATCTATTAATCTATAATTAGCATTAGCTTTTCTAACTACACAGTAAAAAATATTACATTCAATTAAAACAATGTTATATGCTGTATCTACTAACAAATGCACAACTTTAGTCATTATCAAAATGCTAGTACTCCCTACCTATTAATAACTGTAGATTGATATTAACAGTTTAGTAGTAAACAAAGCTGCTCATTTCTTTGCAAGACACTCTCACTCTCTCACAATAGAATAACAAAGCATGCTTGGTTCTAATGGCACCCTGGCAAGGAAAGCAGGGAAACAAGGAGTTCTGTCAAAACAAACAGTTTCAAATATCAAAACATCAACATCAACAGCTTGGGAATGAATCACATACTCAGATTTTTCAGTAAATAGATTTAAAAGCTCCACTTGTCCAGTTAGAATTTACTATTCTTTATGTTTAAGATTAATTCTGTAGTGGTGGTTCTTTTTCTTTTCTCAAGTGTTAGCTGTTGTTTTGCACAGTAATATCTCTAATTTTGGATAGAGGCACGCACACATGCAATGAAAAAAGCATAGCATGCAAGCTGGCTACCTAGTGAAGGATGCACCATTTTGTCCCTTCATGGATTACCCACACAGTGTTTGAAGTCACTAGAACCAGGATTAACATTAAGCAAATATAAAATGCTGTAGAAATTTAAGGAATCATCAGGCCTTAGGTATGCAATTTATAGAAGATTTGACTCTCACATTGTTTGGATTCTTTCTTATGAATTGCCATGTTGTTGGATCAACCAGGAGGACAAAGCTTCAATAGTTTTAGTGTGCAAAGTGTATGAGCTTTAGCCAGTGTTTTACTTATTTATTTTTTTTTCTTAGATGATATGGGCTTAAGTTGCCATTAATGTTAGTAGAATTTGCAAAGGTCTTTTTTTGCTGTGACCTTTTCTGGTTTGAAGAGGAAATATTTCTGGTTTATGTCTCCTATTATGGTACTTCGTGGTTGCTGGAGTTTTATCATTTACCTCTGGGCACCATTCAATTCCTTAGCAACACAAGTTTCATCCCTGTTAGATGTGAACATACAACTGCTTATCTGTTGAAATACTAGAGTACACAATATGGAGTTTATGCCAGCTCATACTTTTATATGTGTTTCACACAGTTTGCAGAACCCTTATCCAGTACAAAGATGTCTAGTAATGAGTTAACTGTCGACTTTTTGTGAAGCAGAGCCAACAATATGTGTTTATATCAGGTCAGTGCTTTGTATCATGAGGCCATGGGCTCTCTGATCTTGAACTATGAGCCTAATACCACATTTTTTCATCAGATCCCACAGATTCCTCATGAGCTGGCCTCATTTATATCTATTTTATGCTTACAATAACATGCAGTATTCCAAATACCTCATTCTGGTTGCAACCAAAATACGAGATGAAATGTATATGCAGAGCAATAGAAATTAAAACCACTGCTGTTATAAAAACACAGCTGAAAATATGTTTTCACATGATGTGTAAGTCATCATTGCAAATATTTATTTGAATACATTATATGAAATCCAAATTATTATTGTCTGCACCATAGTAGAACAATTGGATGCATTGCAACCTAATTGCTCTGTACGGCTCTAGCTCTGTTAATAATCTTGTTATTTCTCACCCAAACAGATAAAAGTTGAATAATCCATAATCCTTTTATATTAACCTTATTTAACTTCTACTACTTCCTATGCTCCTGCTAGGAAACAAACAAAAACATTGCAAAGATGATTAGGCAAATACTCTCCTCAGAAACATGCCCTTAGGCTAATGAATAGTGGTATATTCTGGTACATTTTGCAAAAACAGACATCATTTTACAGTATCCCTATATTTCTGGACTCCATAGGAAATACTTACTACCTTGTACAATATAGTGTATTCTATTTGTCTATTTTACAGTACGGTTGTGAAAATAAAGTCTTGCCTTATATATTCAACTTCCTAAAAAATATTTCTTAGCTCCTAACAGCCATAGAATATTTGGAAATTTCATATGGAGTAAATACATGTGATACCTAGCTGTCTGGATAGACTAGACTCATCTGCTCTGTCACCATTGGACAAGGTTTGTACAACATTCCTCTGAAGCTGTCCAGTCAGCTCCATATCATTAGTACAAGATAATTACAGGCTCCATCTTATGGTTAAAGTGTTGATGAGTTGCCAATGGTTTATCTCAGGGCCATGAGGGTATCCACAGCCCTGCCTTTCCCTGACCACCCCCTAGGCTTCTACCTACCTGCCTGGGGCCCATGACCCCATCTCAGCCCCCTGAGGCTGTCAGTCACTGCCCCTGCCCTAGCATGAAAGACCTGAGGAAACTCACAACTGAAGAAGAAACCCTTCACACTAATGTAGACACATCCACAGTGAAGGGTATGGGGCACCCAAACACATCAAGGAGGAGCTGTAAGGAATAGCTGCTCTGTGCCATTCCCACCACCTACGGGGCAATCTCAGCCTTAACGCTGTGTTTCATGTCTTTACTCACTGATTCCCTTCAGAACATGGCATACTCTTGGGTCAAAACCTATACCAAATTAAACGAAAAGGAGAAGTTGAACTCTGTCCAGACTATGGTCTAGTAGGAGGACTACAAGCAGAAATTTCTACTGAATCCTTAAAGGTTGTGACTTTGGCATGTTAGTTAAATATTTTGGCTCACCAATACTTTCCTGGTGAATGCTTTGTGTCAATTATTCATGGATTTAGCACAAGACATTGCACAACTTTCTCTTAGAGTCCTTTTTTAGACTTTTCTGTGTGACAATTTACTCTTCAGCCAACGAAAATGCTAAGTATTCATAACATGGCAAAAGAAGAAACTCTGAAGAAAGCTGTACCAAAATAAGCTTTCAGAATGCAGTGGATACCTGCTTTCAGTGATTTAACCAAAGCAGTCTTGCAACTGCAGTCACAGACCTCTTAGAAGCAAAACCTTGTAACACAATTAACTTCACTAAAAACCTCGTTAGAAGCAGTGAGGATTAAGCATGACCAAGTACAGTAAACAGACACACAGAGCTACGTAATGTTTTAGATACCTACTCCAGCCTGCCTGTTCCTGGTATAATGGAATAGAATATCTCAGAGCTCGTAATTAGATGATAATGCTCACAAAATGAGATGTTCTGGTGACATCTGCTTGGTGTCTCTGCGGAAACTTTATCTGACTTAGGCTGGTCACTTACATTTGGATGAACTGATGGTGTCTCCTGCTTACACAGTGTTAGTGCTGGTAACTGCTTCAGCAGGATTTAGGGATACCTGCAATCAAATGTGGCTGATTTACTACTAACACTACCTGTAAAAGAGTACTTCTAATAAAGTGTAAATATATCAGACAGATAACTGACTAGTTCTGTAGAACTGTGATTTGGAATTTTTAAATAACAATATGACTCATGCAAAGAAAGGAATGTAAGCAGAAAATACAAAGTAAAACCTGAAGCAATGCTAAGACAAACTATAGAGAACAAAGAGGAGAGAACAAATGTCTTCCACTTTCTGAAACTAGACTAAAAACTCTGATTGATGTGTTGGCTACCACTCTAAAAGACAATTGTCTAATTCCTTAACTGAACTATCACTTTGCCTGTTTTTTAGAATTACTTATGCTATATGCAGGGTATATTAAACAATGTTATGGAATGTTTACTCACCATCTAAGTACTTCTAAATGTATCATTACTCCATAAATGCATGGCCTATAACAAATAAGTTCATCTTTTTCTTTTCCTTTTTCTTTTATCAGCAGTAGGAATTTAAGGGAGTTCCAGGGATGAATTTAAGCCCTCAATTTTGTATTGTTCAAGAGATAACAAATGGGGTCAAGAGTCACAGTGACAGACATTGCAGCTTTCCTGATTTGAAGGTCAGATTCCATGACATCAGAAGGTTATCAAGGGATTTTCCCCTTCCTTAGAGCATAGTTCATTTTCTGTCTTCACAAGAATGCTGTTCTGTAGCATGGAGAGCGATTGCAGAAGAAGCAATTTGAACACTATTTTGCAGTGGGAGAGGGAGTCGGATTTGATTTCCACTGAAATAATTGGAAAGACTAATTTCCTGAGAAGCTGATCAGATTTAAAAAAAAAAGTGACAGATCATAACAGAACTACAGCTGGTAGGAAAGTTTACTGACCTACTGTATCATATGGCCATGCGTTTGCCAAGGAAGGAGGGACAAAATGATCCTTGAGGTTCTTTCCAACCTGGTATTCTATTATTCTATACAGTCATCCATCACAAACTGCATATTGGAGCATTCCAACTGCTCAGTGATAGCTGCCCAGTATCCCACTTCTTTCTTTCAATATCTTTTACTGTTACATATTTATGGTTTTATCTTTTACTTTCCTTCAGTAAAGTCCAGATGATTAATTGAACCATAACTTTGATTTTGTTCAGGTAAGTACATAGAAGTTACAACACAACCAGAATGATAATAGAATAGAATTTGATTGACAGGAACAGTTTTCATAGTTTCTTCTAATTAAAACAAAGGATGCACTTGACTTTCTCACCTACATAAATATGCAGCAGGAATAGATCAGTTTTACCCTTGTTTACACTTCGCTAATTTACCCTCTTGCCTCTTAGAAGGATGTGTAACACAATTCTTGGCTTTAGATAGACAGTCTTAAAAATATTCTCCCTCTTCTTTCTTTTTCATGTGTACTAACTTTTGGAAGGATAAAAGTTATTTAAAAGCAGTGTATTCGTCAGTAACAGTGGGGGTCTTTACAGATTAGAAAAGCAGGACATGAACAGGCATTCAGTGCTATGAGCTTTAATTTTATTAATATGCACTTTTAAAGAAATCTGAGTCACCAAGCAATTAGTACTTTCTGTTTGCATCTTTTTAGCCAGGCAGAATTAAATACAACAAATATCATTCATGCATAAGAAGAATAGGGTGACAATTACAAGTTTTAAGCCAAATTTTAAAAACAAAATAATGCACACAGCATAGTTCCTCCTATAATAATTTTCTTTTTATCATCCAGGAAACAGCCATTTTATCACCATGTTCTTTCACACTGATGGAAGTGATTTCACTTAAAATCAGTACAGAAATCAGTATTTCACCATGAAAAGTGAGAAAGGCCTCTGAATAGTATATTTAAGAGTGGGCAAGTACTGTATGATTCAGATTAGAAGTAAGAAAGTCCATTTACCTCCACTTGTACTCAATTAAACCATTGATAATACCGTTGTTATAAAAAGAGGAAAAAATTATTTCCTTTATGTAATAATGAAAACTACTGAATAAATAATTTAAATACAAGATTCTATTTAATTTGACATAATAGAAAGATTCTGGATGTGGCAAAATCAGCAAAACCCCAAAAATATTTTAATGTGGTTTCTGTGATTACAGAACATCTTCTTGTTATTTAAATATTTGCTATTTATCCATAGCAAAATGGTCATGTGGCCTCTATCTGGACAACATTTTCTGTCCATATTCATGGTATAACTTGGCATTACATTTAGCCTGAGAATTTTTCCAGCATGGGATTATGCTGGAAGTATTGTTTCCAAACAAGTTTCACACATGAGTTCTTTCCGTAAAACTGTAAGTGAAAATTAAGTCCGTATTTGAACCTACTTGCTGTGCCTCATTTTTCCCCGAGATTCTTTTCAAGTGTTACTGGGTTATTTCTGTGGATGTTAACCAGTCATTTATATATAAACTGTGCCTTGCAGTCAGATATGTGCAAAACTGGAAGTAAAATAAATCTTTTTATTTTAAGATCAGCACGGCAGTTAGAATATTTAAATCTTCGTCGCTATGAATGCAAGAACAGCTGAAAACACATCTCAGGGCAACTCTATAGAGCAATAATGGACAACATAAGAGAAACATGATTCTGCAAGGTTTATTATAGGCATGGAGAGATAAAAACATGTCAAAAATAATAACCTAATTCCAGAAGATTCTGCTCTTCCTGATACTGACAAATTGCCTACAAACTACTAAGTATTGCCCAGGTAGAGGTTGAAAGTTGGAGCCCTAAATATATTCCGTTCATAAACACTGATGGTCTTTAACATTTCTTCCCTCTTCTCCTACCCTTCCTTCTCTTCCTCTGATGCTAATGGTTAGGTACCGCTTTTCACTTAGTGCATGAGGCCATATTATCAGGATACCCTTGAATCTCTAGCAACAAATTTTGTCATTACAGGCACAGATTGTGGGACCTGTAGGATTAACTTATTTGTATAGCTAAACAAGATGAATTTCAGCTAAGGTGGCAGATGGCAGAAAATTATGAGGAGGGAGAGAAGACATTCCCTGTGATCGCTGTGATATTGCAGGATCGCAGATTTCAGGGTTGAAAGTACAGAGTTGGTTTCCTTGATGCTCAAGCTCCTAGATAGGCTGCTTACTTATGAAGGGCAAAACAGTCTATTTGCTCCTCTTTTGTAGCACTGAGGGTGAAAAGAAACCAAACCGAACCACAAAACCCTGCTCTGTGCACGCTTTAGTTAGGAGTACCCAGAGATCTTGAAAAAAGCTGAGCGCACATTCCCACCAGCCTTCCCACCTTACAACCCCGCACCAAGCCTTGCGCAGCAGGCAGGCAAGCTGGGAAGAGCAGCGTACCAGTGAGATGAGATGCTGGCCTGACCATGTAGCATGCTCAGCAAAGCCTAACTCCTGATAGCAGGTTAGGGGGACACCCCTCCAAAGTGAGAGGATGCCATGATCAGAGCACTGTACAACTCTTGGAACTGAGCGCAATTCAAGACAGGAGCAATTTTGAAGCTATTTTTTTCTTAAAACTCACACAGGACACTCAGAATTAGGCAGGTTTATTAACCACCCAACATGTATAAATCTCTCCAAAATGCTGACTGCTCTATCAGAAACGCCATGGTGGATCATGTGTGTTCAGTATAGCACTACTTTTTACAGGTTTTCATTTAAGCGGAAATGAAATGAAAACATTATTGTGAGAGCCTCTAGCTTGTAAAGATTTCCAATATAGCTTCACAACAGGTAGGTAAAAAGCTTTGACATTGACTTATGGAGTGAAATGCAATTACCACCAGGTGTTTCAAATGTGCTGGCAACCATCCACTTAGTTTTCCTGAAAATGATAAATTGCTATGCAAAAGTACTGCAGAGTGATTACATTTAGAGTAATTATGGCAAAAAGTAATCAAGCAAAACAAGAAGAGCACACAGCATCATTTTACTTCTTTCTCTAACAACGGTGATCTGTACGTCTATAACTCTATAGCTACCTAAAAAGAGGTTGTAGCAAGGCTGGTGCTGGTCTCTTCTCCCAAATTACTAATGACAGAACGAGAGGAAATGGCCTCAAGTTGCGTCAGGGGAGGTTTAGATTAGGTACTAGGAAGAAATTCTTTACTGAGAGAGTGGTTGGGCACAGGAACAGACTGCTCAGGGAGGTGGTAGAGTCACCATTCCTGGAGGTGTTTAAAAAACAAGTAGATGTAGCACTTGAGGCCATGGTCTAGTGGTTAGAGAGATGTTAGGATGAAGGTTGGACTTGATGATCCTAGTGGTCCTTTCCAACCATAATGATTCTATGATTCTGTGATTCGATGATATAATATGGCCACTTCTTAACCATATCCCTCTACACCGAACTGCTAACAGTTTTCAGCTGGGGTGTTTGGATTTTTTTAAGAAATTCTAGGAAATTAAAGATATTTGGTCTTGCAGTGGTGCTTCCAGTGACACATCTCCAGGTACTGCCATGTTCTGAATTCACTGTTCCAGGGGTTATGCAAGTCCATTCAGTTACAGAGAGCTGGAGGTTATGTTTAGTTAACTGACAATTTCAGAATCATCCTTTTGCACTACAATAATAAACTCTTCCTTTACAATCTTTATTCCTTAATGCATGGCTTTTCATTTTACTATAATAAAACCACCAGTTCGCTTGTGCTCAGTTGCGGGTTGTTCAGCCTGGAGAGGAGGAGGCTCTGGAGTGACCTTATAGTGGCCTTCCAGTACCTAAAGGGAGCCTATAAGAAATATGGGGACAGTCTTTTTATCAAGGCCTGTTGTAACAGGACAAAGGGTAATAGTTTTAAACTAAAAGTGGGGGATTTAGACTAGATATAAGGAAGAAACTTTTTACAATAAGGGTTGTGAAACACTGGCCCAGGTTGCCCAGAGAGGTGGTAGAAGCCTAATTCCTGGAAACATTCCAAGTAAGGTTGGATGGGGCTCTGAACAACCGGATCTAGTTAAAGATGTTCCTGCTCACTGCAGCAAGGTTGGACTAGATGACCTTTAATGGTCCCTTCCAACCAAAAACATTTTATCATTCTATGATTCTATGAAATTGTGAAATTCCATGCAAAGGAACACAACTTTTCTATAAAATGAGACTTTGGTCTGCATCCAGTAAATATATCTGGCTGAGGTGCACCAGTGTATCCACAAATGTCAAGTACATATGTATATACAAATGATTATTTAAGAACTGCGCAGTAAAATTGGTAAAGTGCACATCATTTAAAATCCATGCTGCAGCATTTACTTTTGTTTTTAAAAGTATATTTCATTTGGCGTAGAACTGATCATATTCTGGTTTCTTGCTATTTTTACTGTATCAAAATAGCCATTGCTCAATGTTAATGCAAATCTACACTTGAATATGCACCAATTTGACTGCCTCCTTCCAAAAGTGGAGCCACAAAGAGGCCTTCATAAAATAGGTTTGAATTTCACATCTTTGGAGAACTTTATTTCTTTCCATAGAATCATAGAATGTAT